>CAUYQV010038240.1:0-26507 GCA_963574575.1 Galagoides demidoff | reverse complement strand
CTGTGGTCCCAGCTACTTGGGAGGCTGAGGCAGGAGACTCGCTTGAGCCCAGGAGTTGGAGGTTGCTGTGAGCAGTGAAGCCATGGCACTCTACCCAGGGGGACAGCTTGAGGCTCTGTCTCAAAAAAAAAAAAAAAAAGAATCCTCTAATTCATACTTTTAGATAAGGCTATTGGCTAAAATTTCAAGCTTTATTTTTTATAAATGTTTGGTTTTTTTTTTAATGACTTTCTTAGTATAAGTTGAATTTTATCAAGGAATATGAGTACTAAATAATGTTTCTTTTTTACTGTAGGTAAAACTTTAGTCAAGAAGCTGACAAAAAAGGTAAATAATGTGTAAAGGTTTTTTGTTTGGTTTTGGTAAGATAGAAATGAATTTCTATAAGGTAAATTGAATGATTTTATTATGTGTATTCAAAGGATATCGAGGATGCACTGGCAGGAATCCAAACAGCTGCTTATGGATCAACTTTTTTTAGAGACCTTGGTGATAAAGGTAATTTTGACTTGTTAAATTTCTAGTTATGTGTTTTATTTAACTGAATTATTACTAAGTATAAGATATGCACCATGTTATTTAATAGATGTTTTTAAAACAAATACTTATCACAAAATACTCATTGAGAAGGTGGTAAGTTTCAAATTCTTTCAGCAATTATAGATAAATTATTAAAACATCAGTGTTAAATAATCCTGAAGAGGGAGTGAAGCAGAGCATCTACAAATAAGATGCTTATAATGCTTCCAAAGAACTCAGAGTAGCACCAACATCTGCAGGGAAGAAGTGCCATGGAAGAGACCATAGCACAGTGATCAGAGAAGGAAAGGAAAACCAGGGGAATGTTATCAAGGCAGCTAAGAAAAGAAAGTGATAAAAAAAAAAAAAAGGAAATTATCAAATATGTAAAAATGAAGTAAATTAAAAGGATTAAGTAAGCTAAGGACTGAGAACTCTCCATTTAGCAACAGGAAGTGGTCTGTTGGTATCAGTGGTGCAGTGGTTCCAGGACCTGCTCAGATACCAAAAATTGAGGATGCTCAAGTCTCTGATATAAAATGGTATAGTGTTTGCATATAAGCTGTATGTATCCTCTTGTTTACTTTAAATCATCCCTAGATTACTTACACAATGTCAAATACAATGTAAATGCTATATAAATAGTTGTTGTATTCTATTATTTTTTAATTTATATTTTTAATGTGATATTATTGTTTTTTATTTACTTTTTTCTAATATTTTTGATCCATGGTTGGTGAATCCATAGATGTGGAGGGCTGACTGTACAGATTGGTGTGGGATAGGATCTGAAGCCAATTTGCAGAACATTGAGAACATGAGAAAGAAAATTAAATGCAGGCCACGTAAGAGAACTGGGTGTAAACAGATTAGTTAGAGAACAGAAGTGGGAAATGGAGATAACAGGCCTAGGGAATGTGGGTTTATTTTGGATGAAGAGACTTGAATGTGTTTCTTGTTGATGAGGAGAGACAGAAAATATAAGAGAAAGGAAATATGAATAAGAAAAAATCCTGGAGCCAATTAGAGAAGGGATTGTCTTGAGAGTGGGAGTGGAAGGATCAGCATTCCACGGGGAGGATGACTTTCCATGGTATCAGGAGGAAAGATGAAGACTTAGGCATTTTATGCAGATACTTACAAATTAGTGACAAGAAGTAGGATGTATTAATAAGAAGGACTAAACTTGGTATAGAAAGGAGAAGGTTTGAAGTAGCTTCTGTGTTAAGGAAAGAAAACTGATCAGAGAAATACAGAAAGATTTCCCAGAAGCTTTAAGGGAACAGATTGGAATGGAGTCACCAAGCAGCATAGCCGTGAGGTTATATAGCCTACGTGTAGGAATAGGAATATTGGACAGTTGTATTAGAGTTAGGATTTTGCTAGGCAGAGGGATAGAAGAAGAGTCATGGCCTAGGGAGCAAAGAATGGTTTTGATTGTTCATTTGTTTTAGAGACAGGATCTCACTGTATTGCCCAGGTTGGAGTATAGTGGCCTGATCATAGCTCACTGCACCCTTGAATTCCTGGGCTTAAGAGATCCTCTTTCCTCAGCCTCCTAAGTTACTGGGACACAGATGCCCCCCACGCTCCCTGCTGGTTTTCTTATTTTTTTAAGAGATGAGGTCATGACTCAGTGCCTATAGCTCAGCGACTAGGGTGCCAGCCACATACACCAGAGCTGACGGGTTTGAATCCAGCCCAAGCCTGCCAAACAACAATGGCAACTACAACAAAAAAACAACTGGGTGTTGTGGTGGGCGCCTCTAGTCCCCGCTACTTGGGAGGCTGAGGCAAGAAAATTGCTTAAGCCCAAGAGTTTGAGGTTGCTATGAGCTGTGACACCATGGCACCCTACCAAGGGCAACGTAGTGAGACTCTGTCTCAAAAAAAATGAAAAAAAATGAAAAAGATGGTGTATTGCCCATTATGGTCTCAAACTCCAAAGTGCTGGAATTACAGACATGAGCCACCGGACCTGATCAGGAGCTAAGAATGTTGAGGGCAAAAGAAGTCCAATTAATGAGTCATGGCATCTATCTAAGATAATAGAGATAATAAGAAAGTAAAAGAGAGAGATGAAAAGGAGAAAGAAGGAAAATCAAGAGAAAGCTGTCAATGAGGTTGAAAAACAGATGTAATGCAAGTTCAAGAGCAAAAAAAAAAGAACTAGAGTCGTAGAGTAGGTTTCCAAGCTTATAATTTCTGAGCCAAAGCAGTGCAGGTGATTTCAGGGTTTAGGAGTGATGATAAGAGTAAATGGCTAAAGCAAAAAGCAGGCAACACAGTTAATTTAGTGAAAGTTATTAAGGGGTTTGAAAGATAAGATATTGTCACCTGTCTATTGATTTACCTAGAATAGCGACTTTGAGTATGAAGAAAGACAGTGAGCTGGGTGCTAAAGATTTCATGAGTGAAAGATGAGAGGAAAGTAGGTGATCACTAAAAAGAAACATAAAAGGTGGTGAGACTAGATGGCATTAACCTCAAAGGAGCAGACTTTTTTTCAAGAGGTTATAAGAGGTCTAAAATTAGCAAGAGAGTGGGAGAAAATAAGTAGCCTCCATTTGAGAGGTCTACAAAGGTGCCAGTATCCTTGGTGAAGAACCAGATTTCAGCTGATGCAAGACTAAGCATAGAATGAATAGGTTAAAGATGTCCGCTGTGGAATTTCAGAGAACTTAGTAGACAAATTTGGGTGGAAGTGGAGGAGTGGAAGATTGATTGAGAGGCAAGATGGTGCATAGACCAGCATGCAAATGTGTAGCCACAGAGGATAGGTACCATTCCAGGAAGGAGGAATGGCTGCCAAGGGTGGTCAGATGTGAGCCTGACAGGTAAGCAGAATTTAAATCACATACAGCTTTATAGAACATATGAAAGAGGAGACCTTATCCTAAGATCATAAGATTGCCATTGAAGTGTTATTAGTAAGACAGTGACAAATCAGCTGAGAAGAATCACTGGTAGCAGTGTGGCAGGTGGCTAGAAGAGGAAACAACCAACAGTCTTTTGCCAAAACAGCACGGGGTCATGTGCTGATGAAAAGGCAGTGGAAAGGGAGGTGAGAGTACAAATCTGATAGGTATTTTGGTGATAGAGTTGATAGAATTTAGTGACTGATTAGATGTGAGGGGGAAGAAGAAAAAGCCACCGAATATGATGCCCAGGTTTCTGGTTTATACAACCAGGTGAGTAACTGAGACATTCTCCAAGATACATGGAACATAGGGAAAAACAACATTTTGCAGGGGGTGGGTGGGTGAATTCAGTTTAGTATATATTAAGCTCAGATTTTAGAACTGTCATCACTTAAATGCACTTGAAGCCTTGGTTACACATTTGGCCATACAGGAATAGTGTATAGAGTGAGGATAGGAAGAGGTCCTGAGATAGAAAGACTTGTTTCAGAAACAGGCCTAAGAGTCCTTTAAAGGAGGCCAGAGCAGTCCTTAAAGGACTAGTGCCATGTTGTAGGTGCTTCCAAAATAAATGTATGTCATAAATAATGACATTCATAACTATAAGTATTTACTAATCGCTTCCTGTGTATCAGATAGGATACTGAGCACTTTCATGTGTTAATACGTTTAATCCTCACAACAGTCCTATGAGAAAAGTCCTTTAATATCCTTGTTTTATAGGAGAGTTAACTGAGGCACAGAGAGGTTAAATTGCCTGCCCAAGGCCATATTGTATATGTCAAAACAACTCATAAATATTATTTACCTTTATTCTCATCCAAGCCAAATAACATGGTCAGTATCAGACAAAAATTTCATTTCAGTAAATGTCATTTGGATATCTTTACATATGTTCATACAGATAGGCAAAGGATCTCCACAGGTCCTTTTCATCTAAAGACTCCTCTATCACAAATACAGAACTTGGTGATAAATTAATAATGAGTAATATTCATTCCTGTTGCTTCAAGAAGGAGTTGGAGAATTTAAGAAGCAGATATAATTTCTAAATTAGTGATGATTTTTAACCCTTTTAGAGTACAGAAGAGTTTTTACAGTTCATAAAAGATTTACATTCTCAAATCAACATTAATTTTAAAATGAAAACAAATGTATCACATGACACTTTATAGAAAAGAAAAGCAAAATAAGAAAAAGAATGTATAACTCCACAAAGTCCCTATTAATCAGTGATCACTTATTGTTAATAAATATTAACAATATTGAGAGATGAAACCTCATCTCTCAATGTTTCAGTATCACTTATTGTTTCAGATCACTTATTATTGATAAATATTAACAATATTGAGAGATGAAACCTCATCTCTCAATGTTTCAGTATTTCATGGGCTACATAGATTTTATTTATATTCTGCAAGTGTTGGTTCCTTATATTAAACTGTCTGGTTGCCTCTATACCCATTCCACCCCACACCTCACTGATGTCACCTGTCATAGCACCAGAACATGCCTGTATACTTTAGGTTAATAGTCTCCTAAATTTTTTATAGTAGGAATTTACTGGGATATAAAGTAAATCAGTGTGTTTTAAATTTTCCTAGTTTTATGACCTGAAGAACTTATTTGGTATCTTTCATCCTCATTTTCATCACCTTTAATAACAAGATTGCAATGCCTTCCTTATGGGATTGTTGAAAGAATTTAATAAAATAAGATATTTTTAACATTTATAGTATCTGGTACATAGCACTAAAAAATGTGATTAAGAGCATGAGCCTTAAACCTGGTTTGGAGTCTGAGCTCTTAAGGTAGCTATTTAACCTTGGCCAAGTGAGTTTTTATTTTCTTACTATCTGTCTGGTGCATTGTAAATTTACAGTTGGTAATGTTGTGATTGCTATGTTTTTGTAAGATTTGATATTAACTAAACCTTTGTCTCTTACTAGTAAATTTATAAATTAAAATAAATTATACCTTTTAAATTATAGTTAAGAAAGATTTTATAAGATTTTGCTTTAGGAAATTGTCATTTTGGCACTGCAACATAGATTTTGAATATAATATTTAAATCCCAAATACTGATATTTAGATCAAAGCTCTAGCTTTTAGTTATTTTTATGAAAGCATTTTTCAATTTTAAGGAAGATACTACCAATTGTAACAACTTAATAGTGTCTGTGCATAAACTCAATTATTTTATAATTTTTTTTCCAGAAGTAAAGAAGAATAAGGAGAGTTCTATAATAATTTTGACCTAATAGCAGAATATTAGAACCAGAGTCAGTTAATTCAGTTTTTATGTAAAATGCTATATAAATATGTGATTTTAAAAATTCTATTAAAAATTATTTTATAGGCAAAATATAAAATAAAGACTGAAAAGGCAGTGCCTATGGCTCAGCAGGTAGGGTGCCTGCCCCATATACCCAGGGTGGCGGGCTCCAACCTGGGCCCAGCCAAACTGCAACAAAAAATAGCCGGGTGTTGTGGTGGGCGCCTGTAGTCCCAGCTACTCGGGAGGCTGAGGCAAGAGGATCACCTAAGCCCAAGAGCTGGAGGTTGCTGTGAGCTGTGACGTCACAGCACTCTACCGAGGGCGAGAGAATGGGACTCTGTCTCTAAAAAATAAATAAATAAAGACTGAAAAAACAAAGTGCAAACAATTTTAAAAATACATATATTTGAGAGATTAATCTCTAGACTTGTAAGACTTTTAAGGACCTTAGAAACATATTTTACTTCTGAAAAGAAGTATCAATACAGTCTCATCACTTCCATTAACCTTTCAAACTGTTGATAGGACCTCAAGTGCTGTCTGTTAGCTTTATGTGGAGTATATATCCATACTTTATTACCTGTTAAACAACTGCCTACTCATCAGCTACCCTATTCTATGAAAGTAATCTCTGAAACCACTAAACAGAGTCCTTTCTTATTTTTTACAATTTGCTATACTGTACATTTGTTTCCAGTCTTTATTAATTAAACTGTAAATTCTCAAAGAGGAAAAATTTTGTATTGTTATTTTTGTATCCCCAGTTGCCTAGTATGTTGCCTAAAATGTTCTCCAGCACATAATGGTCTTGTAAAATTAACTACATATAAATTACAAATTATTCAGTTCTGCTTAAGTGAGTCCGTTGAGTCTTTTTGCTGTGCGATTTTAGTTAGCTTGTGTATTAAAAGCACAAAGATTACATGTTTCTTTAAAAGTATTTTCCAATTAAAACACTTTCATAATTTATATTGATCTTCCTAGTTAGGATTAATTGATATTTCTTTTATCAAAAAAATTAAATTGATTTAGCAATAATGCTTTTCTAAAGTTTAGAGATAATAGATCAATGATTTATCAACATCTGAATCAAAACATGAAATTATCATTAATTTTTATTTCTTTATATCAGAACTCCTCCTTTTGATGGGAAATATTTCAGAGATATAATAGGAGAAAGTTCTACCTCCTAGTGAGCAGTGTCTTATCAGCTTAATATTTAATGACTCGTAACTGTGACATTTTTCCTTTTCCTGAACTGGAGATTATTTAAATTAAGGTTATGCATTATATTATGGTATTTAATGTTGCATACAGTTATTTCAAAGTACATTACCAAAAAAAATACAGTCACTTAACTAAAGAAAAATCTGATCGTGAAAGTACTTGATACAAATAATGATTTTTAAAAATTATACTGCCTTACTATTGATTATAAGAATGTATATCTAAAATCATGTATTCTACACTTAGAATCATACTAAGATAATTATTGGCCAGGTACAGTGGTTCATGCCTGAAATCTCAGTCCTTTGAGAGGGGTGAGGCAAGAGAATCACTTGAGCCCAGGAATTCAAGGTTACTGTGAGCTAGTCGTACCACTGCACTCCATCCTGGGCAAGAGTAAGCCCCTTTCTCAAAAAAAAAAAAAAACCACTATCAAGAGAGTAAAAAGGCCCCCGCAGAACAGGAAAAATATTTTTAAATCACATACAGGCAGTCCCTGCGTTATGAACAAAATAGGTTCTGTAGGTTTGTTCTTAAGTTGAATTTATATGTAAGTTGGAACAGATGTTTACCTATGACCTGGAATAACCTCCATTCAGAAGTACAAAGTGTATGTCAGTTAGACTTCTGTAATTCAGGGACTTACTGTAATAGCCTCCATTCATAAGCATAGTTGCATGTGTAAGTTGGATGTTTTAATTGGAGACAGCCTATATATAAGAGATCAATGCCCAGAATATGTAAAGAAATACACCCCCAGCTCTGTTCCCTTTCCCACCTCAATTGTCATGAGCTGCTTGGGGCACTTAATCTCAGACAATGGTTGGCAAAGTTGGTCAGTGCATTCCTTGAAGCTTTTCTTTGCACAGATCCTGAAGCCTAATATTTGTTAAATGAATGAAACCATTCATTGGCAGGAAAGCAGAAGCAAATAATAAGAAGTGAAGTAGAGCTATTAGAAGTTGGACCAATAAAGACAGAAATAAGAATGGGGCTTCCATTTGGTCAGGATGAGAAGAATAACAAAGATGGATAGAGACTGCAGAGAAAGTTGCTTATAGAAGTAGTAAATGCTCCACGAATAGATCAACAAACTGTGGTATATGTACACCATGGAATACTACGCAGCCATTAAGAAGGATGGAGACTTTACGTCCTTCATGTTCACATGGATGGAGCTGGAGAATGTTCTTCTGAGCAAAGCATCACAAGAATAGAAGAAAAAGTATCCAATGTACACACCCCTATTATGAAACTAATTTATACCTTTTATATGAAAGCTATAACCAAATAGCCTAAGAATGTGGGGAGGGGGAGGGAAGAGGGAGGGGGCAATGGGTGGAGGGAGGGGGATTGGAGGGACCGTTTCTGAGGTTTATCTTACAGGGGTACAAGTGAATCTCTCTAAGAGTAGAATGAGAACATTTTAAAACAATAACTGAAAAAAATGACATGAAGGCTGTGTTGATCAGTTTGATGGAAGTATTTCGGATTGCATGTGAAAACCCCACACTGTACCCCAGAAGTGCATTAATGTACATGGTTACCATTCAATAAAAAAAAAAAGAACACCTTTTAAAAATAAGAGTACCAAAGTGGATATCAGAGTGCATATTTATTAGAATAAAAAGAATATTATAACCAACTATGAATTTTAAAAGAATAGACAAATATTGCAAATATCACAAAATTCAGAAATATAGCTTACTATTTTATTAAAAAACTGCCTAGTACCTCTTTTTTTTTTTTTTACATTTTCTGGGTTTATATTTTTGATCACTTTTTTATGTTAATGTCTTATTAAAAAGTTTATAAAAAGAGAACAGAAAGATAATTCAATCTTTCATTTTGTATGATTCAACAAAAATTGTTGTATTCATTGCTAGTTGGGTGGTATAAACATGAATTCACATTTAGTCGTCTGTAGGACTGCAACAGGTTCATGTACTGTAAATGCTGGAATTCTAATATGGTTTGATAAATTACACAATTTTCATCAAAAAAGAAAAACATTATCTTCCATTCATAATTGCATATGTTACATTATTGAGTATATTTCTAATAGAAGAAAAATTCCATTTGATTATGTATCAAACTGAATCACAGGACAACGATTTCTTTACTTCAAATTTTACACATCTAGTGATAGATTAAAACTTCTACAGACTAGCTTCTGACTCCATCATTTGCAATTTTATTTACTGTCTACCACTGCCAGACACCTCAGGATATGTTCATGTCAAAATAGAACCTCTGGCCCTCCATCTATATGCCAGGACCAAGAAGAAAGTCAGTAGATTAGAAGGAGGACTTCTGGAAACTATTGCTTCACTGGGAAGACTTGCAATACACTATAAGCCACATAAACATGCCCCAAACTAAACCCCAACTAAATATAGTCCCAACCTTTCCTCATCCAAAGCTCGGTGATGTTCACTGCCCATCCAGTGCTACCCAGGACAGAGGGGATGTCAGAGTGGACAGGGATGTTGGTCTTACTTAATTGAAGTTAAAATATTTATATATTTTACAAAAATCTGACCATATGAATAGATTGCTAGGACTCGTTTTAGAGACTGAAGAGGGGCCACTGCAGAAGGGCCTGAAGCACAACCTCTAACTTCAGAGTCATCAGCATCTGTAGTCAGGACAATGATGGCAGACCACTAGCATCCAGGCGCTCAGAGGAGCACAGGTCTTCATGCATGGTGTCAGTGAGAAAGAGTTCCCCAATTAAATGATTCTGAGCTGGACTCGAAGGGTAGAAAGTGCTTTAACAGAGGAAATAGAGGTAAAAGACATGCCAGGCCAGAGACATAACCATAGCAGAGGTTTGGTGTTAGAACTGGAAGAGAAAAAATTAAAATGGAGTAATACAAAGAATGGAAATCAAAATGAAATTTTCCAAAATTGGGGTTTATCCTTTCCATAAACACACACGTGATGTGGGGTGGCCAGACACGTCACATCCTGTGTCACTATTTCTCACTGTTTCTGTGATCTGTCTGTGCCCATGATGCTATTTTCACAGTAGCTGTGCCATGTTGCAGTATCTAAAGTGGTCCCCAGAAGACATCAATCAGGGCCATTGAAATGTTCTATTTACAGTGTAGGGTCATGCCAGCATAGAGAACTTCGGCCTGTTTTCACCCTATACCCAGTGAGCCAGTCTTTTTTTCTTTTTTTTTTTTTTTCCTCAGTACCAATCTGAGGTCTGAGCATCCTGAGCAACAGGCAAAAAAAAGTTGATTTTTATTTTTTTACTGTATGTGCTGGAAATTCTACTTTTCTTTAAATGAGGATAGTCTGATATCTGTATTCCACTGTGGTGGGACATCTTGTTACCAAAAATGTCTTGTCTGCTGTGGACTTGCTCTTTTGAATCAGGAATGAAGAATTCTCTAGATAATTTCTCCAAATAATAGCAAATGTTTATAGAGAGCCTCCTACTTGTCAGACTCTGTGTGTGGTGCTTTACGTATTTCACTGAATCTTCGTGATTTTAAAGGTAGATATCATCATTTTAATTCTACATATGAAGGAAATGTAGAATGATACATAACCTGGGAGGCAGGCCCGGCCACAGAGTCTGGGGAAGCTTAAAAACCTCATCTTCATGCCCCTAAGGGCCCTACTGAGGAGGCGGAGCCTGAGCCAAGGTCTCTACAGAAAGAGGCTGAGAAACCTTCTGCCATGCACAGGGAAGCTGTATGTTTATGCATGCCGCCTGGTGATCAGGATGATGACAAATGTCTCGCTGTGACAGCCTGGCTGTGATATCCCCTATGTCACCAAAGTGGCAGTCCAGTCTGGATCAGAGAACCAGAGACTCAGTAGAAACATAAGATTGCTAGGTCATGAGAGGTGAGAAAGAAAATCTATCTATCTATCTATCTATCTATCTATCTATCTGTTATGTATATAGATATACTCACACAAAAATATGTGTATACTTATGTATATTTAATAATCCCACTATATATCTTAAATCCCACTAAAATCCCCAAATATATTGTATATATCTTAAATCCCACTAAATCAAAATTCTAAAACAATGTGAAAAATTAAATATTTTAAAGATAAGCAAACATCAACAATGGCAACATTTACTTCAGGGGCAGTACATTTGACAGAATAATCTAAATAATACTATAAAATAAATCTCCGTAGAATGCTCTTTAAATAGAACAGAAAGTGTGGAAAAAATGGAAATAAAACAAGAACACATAGATAAAGAACCAATTAGAGAAATGAAAACTATGTATATGAAGAAAACTGAGTAAATGGGATGAATATAGACTGAGCACCAAGGGAGAACCAGTGAATTGGAAGTGTGCTCATGAGGCCGCCCAGGCCGGCCACGGAGCGCAGGGAGATGATTATTAAAATGTTTGTTTTCCTCCACTTGTATGACAAGTCCCACTTCCCTTCTCTGCCTTCCCTCCACCACAGCTCTCCCCTTGTCCCTGCTAAACACATCTCTGATCCTTAAAGGCTAAAGATCTAAAAAGCGAGAATGAAACAACCTTGGTTTTTCATTCATGCTCCATCGACAAGGGAGCTTTGTGGAAAAAGTGGGGCTCAATGCCGTTGCCCAGGCCAGTCACAGGGATGGAGAGAAGACCCTATCGACCCTGTAAGGCAGCATCTTAGGACAGCCGTGAGCGCCCTGGGACATGGCGGGGAGCAGGATTGTCTGGGGGCATCGCGTCCAGCATCCAGCATCTTCTCTTCTCATTGGTGGTTCTAAAGCTAAGGTAGCAAAGGCGAGGCTGTGCTGTGGGAGGTAAGGGGTCAGGCTGGTGAAGAAGAGGAAAGTAGTTTCCTAACATATTCTGTTTTGTAAGCCCTTTATTTATTTAATATCCATTTACAAATGTTCTATTTCATATGCTACAGCTCATCTTATCACATTTTCCTTTGGGGAGATTTAATCAGGCCTCTCTCTGACAATGGGCCCCAATAGGAATGAAGGGGCCCAAGTGCTGAGGCAGATGGGCTCTCTACATCAGAAAGGATGAGCCATGGTCCGAAGGCCTTTCTCCCCTTCTCCATCCAGGTGAAAGGAGTCTCAGTAACATTGTCAGAATATCCGCTGCGATGATTGGCCACAGTACAATAGGATTATTGCTTTTCTATTTCATGAAGGAGTCTGACTTTATACAAAGGACCGTGGACTGGCAGCCAGAAGGCCTGAGTTCTCTTCCCAGCTCTGATACCCAGCTAGCAAGACCTTGGGCAAATCACTTTCTGCCTCAAAGACTCATTTTCCTGCTTTGTAAAGATGAACCAGTGAAATAAATCATCACAAATGATCTCTGAACTTCAGGCCTTGACAATTGAAAAATAATGTTCACGATGCAACATTATTGCTATTACATTATTCAATTAATCTCAGTGTGCTCAACTGAAAGAAGATAATATCTTTCTGCTATGACTGGGGCAAAAACATCATTATGTAATTAGCTAAAGTATCTCCCCCAAACACAGCAGGTGTTCAATACAATGGTAGATTTTACTATTTATAATTATTTGTTAAAGAGAAAGAGAACTAAAAGTTTGCTTTAAAAGGTTATGACAAAGTTTTTTAAATAATTTGAAAGGAAAAAAAACCACTTTAACTTGCCTATGAACTCTGAAGGTGAAGAAAGAAGTGTTTGATTACAAAAGAGGGGTGCAAAAACAGAGACAGCTCTGATAGCGGGTAGGTACAGACCCCGACAAGGACCTCATGTAGCTCAGACTCAAGAAGAATCTCAGGCTGGCAGCTAAGGACCCGACCTGATTCTTGGAGATAATCCCAATTTTGAGTGTGCAACTAAGGACCCTGAACTGATTCTTAGAGATGATACAAATTTTAAGTGTATTAGATAAGAATAGCCCCCTACAGGGCCAAGGTTTTATTCTTCCCAGAGAGAAGTAGTTTTTCTGTGTTTATCTATCCATTGTTTCTATACAGAGTGGCCATAAAGTTCGTGTGCAATTTAAAACTGTGCAATTTTAAATTGCACACAAACTTTATGGCCACCCTGTGTTTCTCTCAGTACTTAAAACTGCAATTTTAAGTTGCACACAAACTTTATGGCCACCCTGTATTTATTTTATATAAATCCTTAATATTTATTATATATAATAATATGTATTCATTGATATAATTATACATGTATTATTTTGCCATCTCTCTGTCTTCCAGGGTTGTAAGTTCGGTCTCTACCAGCGCTGCCCTGGCTCATCTGTTCACTGCAATTAATGGTCTGAGTGGAATCAATCAGCACAACCATGTCAGGAAGAAAACAATTTTACAGCTTTAAAGCAACACTATTCTCTCAAAACTCTCCCTACTTCCCTGTGTCCTGCCTAAAACAAAAGCAGCACACGCACATATAAAACCTCATGCCTCGCTTTGGTAAAAACAGAAATAGGCTTTACAATGATTACGCAAAATCAATTTTCATTGGTTTGTGACCTTTTTTATTGTGCTAGAAATATTCTTTTAATAGTCAGATAAAAACAATGTTTATAATGCCTTCTACCTCTTTCATCAAAGGACAGGACTGATCAAGTCTGGATTACAAAACAGAACCTGGGGGTCATCTCACTTTCTTTGTAAGCCTAGCGTAGAACCTAAAAGCCACATGAAGACAGTTGCACACATCTCAGGCTAAACTTTCTTCCTCGCTTCTGTATTGTATTTTATGAACTCATACTAGAAACGAAGCATCTCCTAAATAAACAATGTCTCAGTCTCCTGGAATGTTTCCTGGGTTGCTGTGCCTGCTCTCTCAATGCGTAATGAGGAAAGAGTGACTATTTCACTAGCATCAGCTCCGTTTTCTTCAAACCTGGTGCACAAGATTTTATTCACATTTTCATGTTTCAAAAAGCAGAAAGCATCTTCATAGTCAATCTATATATAAAATATCCTTTTTTTCTGCTTTCTCTGTTTCCTTGCAAATTAGTGTATGATTGGATCATCATATACTCTTTGGTATGTAAAAATACTGAAAGTACGCAACAAAAGTGATCACAAATGTTATTTTATTTGATTTTGTGAAGCGGGCATACGTATTTTCACTCTACAGAAAGGGAAACCAAGATACATTGTGCTTTATTAACTTACCCAAAGCCACTGATCTATCTGGGGCCATACACAATCAGAATCCACTTCTGTCTGGTCCCTGCTGTAGCTCTGCCACGTCACAATGTGAAGAGACACTGACAATAGATCTCTTCCAGAAACGCTGCAGCTGGGCAGTCTGTCCTCCGGAAATAAAAGGTCCTGTTTTCTACCCTTGTTATTTACTTTTCCCATTAGCTGGAATAATTGTACAATGTGTTTAAAGTAATGTCAATTTATTCCCTAAGCTATCTTTTTAATTGTTGGTCATTTTTTAACTGAATGATGGAGACATACGGGAGACCAAAGACTAGAACCCTTCCTGAAAATGAGTGCTGCCCTGACACTGTGCAAGGCCACGGCAGACTTTGCTGGTAGGAAAACAAGTGACAACCTCACCCCATATTCTGGGCACTCAGAAGATGGAACAACATCTGTTCAGTCTTATGGTTCGTTCCTTTTTGGGTGCAAATTGTCTCCCACGAGCAGCTGCCCTCATCAGTCAACTCTTTTTCCTGAGATCAACAATATCCATAATCATCCTCCTCCAAAGGCTAATGTGGTTCCTGCTGATGCTGCTACAGAGCACAGTGTGCATTAATTGACTCCATTAATCGAGTAATCATGGCAATTGCAGGTTAATAACTCATGTACATGTTTTGTGGAATAAAATTATTGTTTCATGATGTAGATCTCAGTTTTTCTATCCTTGTTGCACAAGGATGTGAGTATATTTACAATCTGTGAATCTAACATTACAAGCTGCCCCAGAAAACCCATTTTAAGTGTAGAATAAATACCTTCTCCCTCCACTGCAAATATTAGGCTTTGGTTGATACAGTTGGGGACAGTTATCTTAATAAGTAATTAACTGATTAATGTAAATGTATTCACCCTATGTGTATACCAACAAAATGTCACTTAAGTATTTTGAAAGATCTTGTTCAGCTTCAATATTCATAGGATACCCTAAGGGGGAGAAAAATATTCAAATGTTTATGAGCTCTGGGCTCATATTGTCAGGAGAGGGAGGAGAAGGTAAGAGCAAAAATTAAGAGCATCAAGACTCTCAGGACGCCACAGCTCAGTTCTGATCATTCCCAATAAGAGTCAAGGTTCGGTCTGAAAATTCTCTTGAGAGAGAGGTGATCACATTGACTCACAATAAGAGAAAAATCTTTCTTCTGGACTGTGATATAGAGAAGAACAGAGCTCTGAGCAGTTGGGGTAGGTTAGCACAGGGGAAGAAAGGCGTAGAGAGGAAAAAGAGTAAACGATCTTGGCCAGAGCCACAGTTGACAGTGCCAGGATTCGAGCACAGCCATGTTACCTGACATCCTTCAGGCAGAAATCCAGGGATCCTACCTCCCTCTTCCTTCTCCCTTGACCCCAGGCCCTATAGCTGTCCATCAACACAGTCAAAACTGAGATCTGTGGTTGTCAAGATCTGAAATTAGCCCAAGTGCCCATCAACTCATGAATGAATTAACTGTGGGAGATGTATACCATGGAGTATTGTTCATCCATAAGAAATGGATTAACTGGGTGGCTCCTGTTGTTCAAAAAGGTAGGGCACTGGCCCCATATGCCAGAGGTGGTGGGTTTAAATCCAGCCCCAGCTAAAAAAAAAAAAAGAAATGGATTAACTGTGATACACACACATACCATGGAGTTCTGTTCAGCCATGGAGACTTTCTATCTTTTAGGTCTACCTGGATGGAGTTGAAACACATTCTTCTTAGTAAAGTAGAAAAATGTAGGGAAAAATGTATACAATGTACTTGACACCAATATGAAAGCAATATATAAACAACTACATATCCACACTAAGAAAAATACAAGTATAGTCTAGCCAGGGGGAGAGTGGAGTGAGGGGAGGAGGAGGAAGGAGAGTGATTGGTGGGATTTCACCTAATGTGCACAAGGTGAGGGTGTTCAGCACGCCCCCTGGGTGAAGGGCTCAACTACACCTCCAACTTTACCTCAGAAATGAAAACAATGTAACCTAAACATTTGTACCCTCATATCAATCTGAAATAAAGAAAACAAACTGAGATCTGGGATTGGGGTGAATGAAGAGGCAGAGAACAGATCCCTCCACACAGCCAGATCACTGGCCATGCTATGCTCTGGTTCGGGTATTCCAACTGACTGCTGTGTGTATTCAATATTCATCAGTCAATGAATACTCTGGATGCTGAGCTAGTGCTGAGCGTTTCCTGTTTAGATCCCCCAAACCAGATGCTCAAGCATATGGGGCTTAGTCAACATTGCTGTCATCAGACTTGCTTGTCACAGTCACTGTTTGCAGCTTTGGCCTTAGCTTAATAAAAAACACGATGGGTTCAAGTTTATTAAGAGATTGGGGTTTTTTTCCTATTAACAGAGTTGATTCCATAGAATATTGGAATTAATCATGATTTAGATAGAGATGAATAAAGAGTAATATTGTCGTCTTTATATACATATACTTAATTTTAATTTTAGCATTTAAATATGCTTCAGATTTTAATAGATTATCTAGCATATTTTAAATTACATCAAATTTTAAAATGAGAAGATAAATCCTTATTCCATAAGACAACAGGTGAATACTGAATAAATACTAAATAAATAAAAACATACTTTGGAGTCCTATTGTGATCTGACATGGTAAAGATCGTGTGCTGGAAAAACAGTGAAGAAGCAAAAGGGGACATTAAAGTAGGAAGGTAAGCAGGGATACAGTTCGGAACGAGAAGCCAGAATAGACAGGAACCACAGAGTGAGGGAAGAAGAGACCTTGAGAGAGAAGGGAGGAAAAAAGGAAGCTTAGGAACCTAGGGAGAAAGCTACCAAGATAGTCTGGAAAAAGACGTGCCTGATAAGACACATAAAGCCAGAGGAAGAGCAAGAAGGGTACAGAGAACCAGGAGGAGACAGGAAGACTAGATTGTTAGTGCAATCCATTCCTACTGCTTATCACAGAGCCAGTTGCTCCCTTGTACCTTTTTGTCACCTTTACTACACTGAGAAATATTAATGGGATTTGAGTCATGTATTTGTACATTCTGGAGATAACAACGAAACTCTCATGCACGAGGCATTGTCCCAGGTACTGAGGCGAACTAGGCAATGTTAGTGCTTCATGTAGCTTATTTTCAAGAATGGGAAAAATGCAATCCCTGTGAAGTTGTGGCAAGGGTAGCAATGGTACCATGATTGGCAGCACCAATAAATGCAGTTGGGAAAAGGCAGTTCTGCAAAGAAAATGAATTGTGCCTATTCTGTTTACAGGGTTAGAGACAGAGGACCTGCTTATCAAAACAACAGAGGGCCAATTCAGGCTCCCCTCATATCCCATGTGATAGGGAAAAAAATAAAGGAAGCTAAAACAGATTAATTTTACCCAATTTAGCTACTAAGTGGCTTAAACGCAATTGACTCAGATCTATTGAATCAAGGCAGTAATTTCAAGATCTGATGTATATTGTGTATGTAGAGGTACTAAGGGCAATCACTAAAAATATATATACACACACACAAAGCAATGCATTCAAGAGCACTTTAAATAAATCAAAATGGAATCCTAGAAAATGATTCAAATCACTCATGAAAAGCGAGAAAACAAAAGAAAAAACTCAAAGAAAACAAATAATAAAATAGCTGATTTAATCCCTGATGACTTTCAATGCCAGTGGTCTAAATACACCAGCTGTTAGTAGAAAGCAATGATTGGCAGAGAAGATAAAATAAAAGCAGCAAATATAAGATTTCCTTTATTAAAAAGGGAAGAGATTCTTGTTGGGGAGATAATTTTTTTTAAAGCTAAAAAATAAAACCATAATAATTTAATCAAATATATGCTCTAGTAGACAGCAATGATTGGCAGAGAAGATAAAATAAAAGCAGCAAATATAAGGTTTCCTTTATTAAAAAGGGAAGAGATCCTTGGTGGGGAGATAATTTTTTTAAAAGCTAAAAAATAAAACCATAATAATTTAATCAAATATATGCTCTAACTTCTACCCTGTATTACCTCACTGAAACCAATCTATTATGCCCTTTGATATCTAAGATCAGTAGGTCAAATAAAGACTCAGACAATGATTTGGACAACTGGTACTCTGCTGCATCAATCAATAAAACTACTCTAAAGACTGAATGCCCACGTTGTTCCTACAAGACAAGAAAGCACTTCACTGACAAACGGAAATCGAGGCAATTATTTGGTTGACTTGATATTTGTAATAGTTAACTTCATGTGTTATTTTGACTGGGGTAAGGGACACCCAGAGAGCTAGAAGAATGTAATTACTGAGTGTATCAGTGAGAGTGTTTCTGGAGAGGTTAGCACTTAAGGCAATAGATTGAAGGAAGCTGTGTGCTCATCACTGTGGGTGGGTGTCATTCCATACATGAGGGCCCACGATAGGATTAAAAAGTCAGATAGAGGGTGAACTGACTCTTTTTTGGAACTGAAGAAACCTAGACTGTCAGAACTCCAGGTTCTTAGGACTTTAGACTCTAGGACTTACATGAGCAACTCTCTCAACTCTTACCCAACTAATTACACCACCACCTTTCCTGCTTCTCCAGCTTGCAGAAGGCGTCTTCTGGGGCATCTTGGTCTTCATAACCCCCTGCGCCAATTCCCACAATAAATCCCTTCTCATGTATCTATACCTGTGAGTATTTGTATCTCTTATTGGTTCTCTTTCTTTGAAGAACCCTAATATAACATCCAAATGCAACTGATGTGACTATGTCTGTCCATTGCCCTAAAATAATAAATATTGGAAAGGCTAGTCATACAACTTTCAAGATTTTCGTCCTTCCTGTGCTTCCAAATGAGGGGGTACATATCTAAGAATATACATTACAGCACATTAAGGTAGGTCAACACTAGCCTTTGAGACACCCAATGTGCCAGGATGCCTATAGGGGGAAGTGTTGAAACTGACATGACAATTGGTGGAATGAAGACATTTCGGAAACCTACCAGTGGGCAAATGCATCTTTCATATTTTTTAATTCATATTATTATAGAACCAGGCGAAAAAAGAAAAAGAAAACCAATCATTATTATAGTTACTTCATAAATTCAGAGCATTTTTTCAGCTTTCAGAAAAAAATTTTAAATATTTACAAAAGTGTGGAGAATTCTAAGAGAAATGTGAGAATTTTTCATGCCATTTATGGATACTGTCCCATAAGAAAAGTGTAACTTCTTACATTCTTAAGAAATGAGGTGGTGACCTAAGAGCTGAAAAGGAGCTTCTGAACGTCAATATTGCATAAAGGGGTAATTTAATGCACAAGAGGAAAAACTTAAAAATAAAAGTGATCAGCAAGGAGTTCAATCCTAACTCTGCCTTGAACTCACTGTGAAACATTGGACAAGTCATTTGATCTCTCTACACCATGAGGAAAATAAAAGTTAGGGCATCCCGAAAATCAATGAATGGAAGTGACTTGCTACATCAGGAGAAAATGCCTACCAGTGCATTTATCTCTGTATGGGAAAAACAAAACAAAACAGAAATAGGTTTCTTTTCTCCACAGATATCCCAGAGCCCAAAAAGTTATTATTTTATGATGGTGAGGCAGGTTGTAATGTGCAATCACAGATTTCCAGAGGGGCACTTTGGCAGTGAAATGGCCAGAGATGGAGCCCTCAGAGGTTCCCTATAAGATTTCATCCACTATGTGTGTCATGGGAGGTGTATTTCTAGAAGGTTGTATTTTCTGACAAGACAAAGGGTAGTTCTCTCAATTTAAAAAAATGAGTTAATGTGACAAGATTAAAATGTAGGAATTATTTACTTCATTTCACTTATTTTTATTTAACATCAAATTTGTTCTCACAAGACTGTCAATGGCTTTCTGAATACTAAAGAGAAAATCAGTATCTAAAGTCAAATTGAAGAGGTAAGATTATAGCTTTTTTGCTGTTGTTATATTTGTTTTTTGAAACAGGGCCTCGCTCTGTTGCCTGGCTAGAATAACTCATCATAGCTTTCTGCAACTTCATACTCCTGGGCTCGAGCAATCCTCCTGTCTCAGCCTTCCAAGTAGCTGAGACTGTAGATGTGCAGCACCACAACCATCTTATTTTTCTATTTTCTGTAGAGACAGAGTCTTGCTCAGGGTGGTCTCAAAATCCTGGCGTCAAGCAATCCTCCCGCCTTGGGCCTCCCAAAGTTCTAGGATTATAGGAGTGAGTATGGCTTTTTGAACACTCATGTTTTCATTCTAGAGTTGGACCAGTTATACCATGTTTAGAATAAAAAAATTAATTTCAGAAAGGTTGAACTCGCCATCATCTGTCATTGACAAATGTGTATCTTTCATCCTCTTAAATCAAAGAATTATCCTTCTTTCATAAGAAATGAGTGATTTTTTGGGGGGACTGATCAAAATTTTTTAAGCAAAAATTAACCACCTAATAACTGACACCATTTTTTAAGAGGTTGTTTTTGGACTTAACAGTTTTGGTCAAATGTTTCTACAATACAAAATACATATTCAATGTATTTAGGAAAGGTGAATCCGGTGGTGTATATACTACCAAGCAGATGATAGACCCTGATTAATTTCTTAGTATGAGCTGTGGGGGAATCTATTCATGAAATCTGACAGTCACAGGTTAAACTGCAACATGAGAAATAAATAAAAGTCATCCTAGTAATAGTGAAGTTTCCTCCACGTCCTGTTGATATGGGATGATTAAGATCTTTACCAGTTAAGTCAAATTATTCTAGACATCAAAAGACTAAGACAATTAATGAAAAAAAAATAATAATGGTAGGAATTTCTGATTATGGATTAAGAAAAAGATTAACACTGTGTTGAATAGTAGTGGTCATAGAGGACAACCTTCTCTGGTTCCAGTTCTAAGTGGAAAAGCTTTCACTTTTACTCCATTCAGTATAGTATTAGTGGTGGATTTATTATAGATGGGTTTGATCAGATTATGAAATATGCCACCTATGCCTATATTCTTCAGTGTTCTAAAATTGTCTTTATTCAATGATGTTCGGTTGTAAAATCAAAAATGTACATAAAAATGTGTAATAATTTTATAAAATTTACTCAAATTTTGTGAGTTTTCAGACCTTGAATCATATAAGGCAATCTATACAACTTATTTATTCATAAATTTTATGTTATATATTTTATAATCACAATTAAAAATGTAAAAGTTAGTTTCTTTTTATTGTTTGGAATTCACTGAGGATACAGAGAATTAGGTTACACTGATTGCATTTGTTAGGTAAATTCCCTCATATAATTGTGTCCTGACCCTAAAAAATGTTTCATACACCATGACTCCCCCACCTCCCTCCCTCTTCCCCTCTCGCCCCCTCCCTCATTCCCCTACCCCCCCACCATGTGTTAGGTCATCTACTGTCTTCATATTAGAATTGAGTACATTGTATTCTTGGTTACATTCCATTCTTGTGATGCTTTACTAAGAAGAATGCATTCCACCTCCATCCAGGTTAATACAAAAGATGTAAAGTCTCCATCTCTTTTTTTAAAAACTTTTTTTGTCCAGGGGCTGGGTTTGAACCTGCCACCTCCAGTATATGGGGCCAGTGCCCTACCTCTTTGAGCCACAGGCACCACCACCGTCTCCATCTCTTTTAATGGCTGAATAGTATTCCATGGTGTACGTATACCACAGCTTGTTAATCCATCCCTGGATTGGTGGGCATTTAGGTTGTTTCCTCAATTGGGAGATTGTAATTGAACTGCGATAAATAATCTAGTGCAAATTTGTCCTTATAATTAAAGGATTTTTTTTTCTTCTGGGTAGATGCCCAGTAATGGAATTGCAAGATCAAATGGGAAGTCTAATTTGAGTTTTTTAAGAATTTTCCATACTTCCTTCAAAAAAGGTCGTATTAGTTTACAGTCCCACCAGCAGTGCAAAAGTGTTACCTTCTCTCCACATCCATGCCAGCATTACAGCTTTGAGTGGACCATTCTCACTGGTGTTAGGTGATATCTCAGGGTGGTTTTGATTTGCATTTCTTTGATAATTAGGGACAAAGAGCATTTTTTCATGTTTGTTAGCCATTCATCTGTTTTCTTTAGAGAAGGTTCTATTCATCTCTCTTGCCCAATGATATAAGAGATTATTGGCTCTTATTTGTTGATTGATTCAAGTTCTCTGTAGATCCTAGTTATCAAGCTTTGGTCTGATTGATAATAAGCAAGTTATCTTTTCCCATTCTGAAGTTTGTCTGTTTGCTTTGGTTGTCTCCTTAGCTGTACAGAAGCTATTCTGTTTAATTAAATCCCATTTGTTTATTTTTGTTGTTGTTACAATTGCCACTGAAGTCTTCTTCATAAAATATTTCCCCAGGCCCATATATTCAAGTGTTCTGTGAGTGGAAAAAGTTGAGGGTCTAGTTTCAGTCTTTTACATGTGGTTATCCAGTTCTCCCAGAACCATTTATTGGATAGGGTTTCCTTTCCCTGGTATATGTTCTTGTTTGGTTTATCAAAGATCAGGTGGCTGTAAAATGTTAGTTTCATCTCATGGTTTTCTATTCAGTTCTAAATGTCTGTGTCCCTATTTTTGTGCCAATACCATGCTGTTTTGATCACTGTGGACTTGTGATATCCCCTAATGTCTGCTAAGGTGATGCCTCTGCTTTGTTTTCATTATTAATAACAACCATCATCTATTGCACTTTTATCAGAACATATTTATGAATTATGCCAACTGCTTAAGAAAGGCAAAAGCTTTGAAATAAGTCCATTTTAAGGTTATATACCTATTTCCCATATGCATTCCTCAAAAGTCACCAAATACAAGACAAAAGGCAAAAACCACAATTCCAGAAATTCACATATTTTCTGTGAGGACACGAAGCACAGCCGTGATGCCACACTCATTGCAGTGCCATTCAGCTCATAAGAGCAGAGCAGGGGGATATTTCCTCTCTTCATTCACCTAGTTTTAATCAGGATTTCTACATAACAAATTTGTACTCAAATTTAGTGATGTATCAGTTTTTATTCAAAAGTTAAAAGGTGGAACTGCAAACTAATGATGGAGAACCCTCAAAGAACTCAAACCAGACCTCCCATTGATCCTACAATCCCATTACTGGGCATCCACCCTGAAGAAAAAAGATTATTTTACCATCCTTTTACTAAAAATCCTTTGAGTAAAATCCTTTTACCATCCTTTTGCTGCACTAGACTGTTTATCTTAGTTCAATTTACAATTGCCAAAATGTGGAAACAGCCTAAATGCCTACCAACCTAGGAACGGATTAACAAGCTGTGGCATATGTACACTATGGAATACTATTCAGCCATTAAAAGAGATGTAAACTTTACATCTTTTGTATTAACCTGGATGGAAGTGGAACACAGTATTCTTAGCAAAGTCTTAGCAAAGCATCACAAGAATGGAGAAGCATGAATCCTATGTACTCGATTCTGATATGAGGAAAATTAATGATCTAATACATGGTGGGGGGTGGAGGAAGGGGAGTGCAGCAAGAAGATAGGAGGAAGGGGGGGCACAGTGTGTGACACAGCTTTTGGGGGTGGCATGATTATGAGAGGGACTTGACCTAACAAATGCAATCAGTGTAATGTGGCTCTTTGTACCCTCAAGGAAACCCTAATAATAAAAAAAAACTATAAAAATGTAAATAAATAAAAATTAACTACCTATTAGGCCACTGAAGCAAGAAAAATTCAGTTTCTGTTCTGTTGCCCAAGAAACAGACAACATTTTCCAATCCAAATCAGCAACCTTCGTGCTCTTTTAAAAATTCCAAGTGAATGGCAAGTTATACAAGTTCTATTTGTATAACAGAACAGTTTTGAGGAAACTGAATTGCCAACATAAGGTGGGTACTATCTTTGCTTTTCTCCTTTCACTTTATTACTGTAACAAATTATCCTGTCTGATCCTAAAGAAGAGAAAAGTTTCTCTCCATGCTATTAATCCAAATTTAAATTTCATAAAAAGTATGTTGGAGTGTAGAATCAATTTGATGTTGTTTTTGCATCTTTATAACACGATATGAATATAAAAGTTGTAAGATAGTTTATAAAAACAACTCTCTTGATGTTTCAAATTTAATGTTACTAAAACAAGGCAAGTGTTGATCCCTATGACACATAAAAGATGCAGTTTTCTGGACTTTCCTTCCTCACTGTGCTCCCACTTAAATACATACTGCAAGACAGTGTTAACAAAAATTTTTTTTGAGGAGATAATTAAATACAGAGCTTCTAGGTTGGCGTGTCCTATGAGGTTACTTACCCCAATACCATGTCTCTCATTTAATTTCTTTTATAATGCCCACTGTAAACAAAGCCACAAGTTTGAATACTGAAGATAGTAGACAACTAATCACCAAAACCATGTTTTCAAGCATTCACGCATATTTGTGACTGTGTGTACTGTGACTGGCACTTTGCAGGCAGTACAGAGTCAGAGGGACATAATGAATGCCCTTAGAAAGTTCATTATCTGGCAAAGGAAGGCAGACCTTGACACCTTGGGGGAAGATCTATTAAATGAAGTCAATAAAGTAAATGATGGAAGGAAATTTACATTTGGAAATAACCTCATTTAGCCAGCCAGGCAGTAGATATGGAGACAATTTCAAACTACCCCATAGGCCTAACTCTATATAAAACTGAAATCAGGTAACCATTCCGTGATTGCATAGGTGACTCCTTTAGATGCCGAGTTTATTCTTTCCCTCTCAAACCACTAGCCTCTACTCCTGCTCACAGATTGCAACTCTGCTGTGTGACAAAGTTTGGGGTAGAAGAAATAGTATCAGGCATGGTCATGGCCAGTAGAGCAGAGTAGGTAAATTCTGGACGTGAGACCATTTGAGGTTGTAGGTTACAGTAGAACCATGGATTATTGGGCTGTTCATCAGCTGCCTCACAATTCCCCGAGATGCCTGTGAGAGATACAAGATCCAAGTTTTACCTCCAGAGATAAATATTCAGTAAAGATGAGAAAAGATCTAGGAAATTATGTATTTTTAAAGTTCTTCAAGGGATTATGATAAACAGTCAGATTTGGAAAGTCCAGGCCTGATGATAAACATTCTTTTCCAGGACAGGAAAACGAGGCCATGAGGGCAACTATCAGAGCTGCACAAGGTGAGTAATGGTGAGAAACTACAACTTGGCTATGGACTCTGATTAATTCAGACACAAAACCTAAAGCTATTCTGGGATCTATGCACGTGCAGGGGGATGGAGAAGGCAAGGGAAATCTATGCTCCTCTGACACTGTCAAACATTGGATCTTGAGAGATCCATCCTCACTGACAGATAAGAAAACGAGTAAGTGCTGCCTCTTAAGAAAAGGAGAAAGACATTCTGATAGGGAAAAGAAAAAGTCAATGTCACAAAACAAAAACTTTCCTATAGTGCAAAGACTATATCATAAAATATGCTTCATCTCAAGAATGCAAGGAAACACGACTTCTATAAAACATAGAAAGCTATAAAGGAGTTGAGTTGTTCAACTGAAGGTTGAATTGAAAAAGGAACTGGGGGAAATTATATCCAAAGTAACTAAAGGCATGAGCACAAAATTGAAATTTGTTCTGAAAATTGTGTAAAGCAGAATCCACATTCCAAAAAACAGAAAATGTTATAGAAGAAAAAACATTTAAGGGCGTTGGTCTAAGATTCTGCAAACCGAAGAGCAAAGATGCTGCTGCGGAAAGAAGAGGTGATGAATAGTGAAATACAACCTGCTGAGATAAAAATGATGGCAGGTGCATTGGACGCTGAGGAAACATAAAAGGAAAAAAAGAACCAAAAAATTAAAATATCTCTTTATCAGAAAAAGACCCCTTCTTTTTAAAGAAAGTCTTCCTTTGAAACAGTAAGAGAAGATAAAATACCCTTACTCTTATATTTTGCATGGTATTGAGGCTAGAGATATTAGTGTCCGAGTATAATTTTAAAGAATATGGCTTTCATTATGCAGAATAAACACATGTCAACTAACAAACAATAGACATGTCAAGATAATAAATCTTGGCTGCAGGAGAATTCAAAAAACTGCATATACATTGTCTCTGAAAGAAAAAGAAAGGCTAGATGGTGATTGGGGGGGTTAGAAACTCCACTCCTTAAAATGTTCTACACAGAAAGAAAACTGAGTATTGAGCTTGACTTTATATTTTCTAATGGACAGAAATTTTTTCATCACTACAAGACAAAAATATAATAATTTAAGGTTTAACTTCATCAAACGGTGGCCATAATTAATCATACATAAGAAGTCAAAGAATTGTGCCCCTAGAGTTTTTTTTCCTTTTTTTTTTTTATCATAGCTGTGTACATTAATGCAGTCATAGGGTACAATGTGCTAGTTTTACACACAATCTGAAATGCTTTCATCAAACTGGTCAACATAGCCTCACAGCATTTCTTAGTTATTGTGTTAAGA
>CAUYQV010038237.1:0-12927 GCA_963574575.1 Galagoides demidoff | reverse complement strand
CAGGGGTACAAGTGAAACTCTCTAAGAGTAGAACCAGAATGTTTTAAAACTATAACTGAGAAAATGACATGAAGGCTGTGTTGATCAGTTTGATGGAAGTATTTCAGATTGCATGTGAAAACCCCACACTGTACCCCAGAGGTGTATTAATGTACATAGTTATCATTCAATAAAAGAATTAAAAAATATATATATATTTATCCTACAAAGGACTCAGCCAGTATATATATAAAGAGTTTTTAAAATGAAAAAAGGCAACATAATTGTTTTTAATAGCCATAGGGACTGCTTCTAGGACTGGGACAGGAAATATACAAGATTAGCCTGGAGTATCTTGTAGGGCCAGGAAGCACATTCACTCACATACACTCATACACAAATTAAGGGAATAGCAAAAGAATGCAGGAATCAAAAGAAACAGCTCCCAATGGCCAAAAAAGGAATAATTTGAATAGCAAAAAAATATAATATTAGGTTATAATCCAAAATATAAAGTAAACAACCATGAGTCCACAAGATACAAATAAGTGATTAAATACATATATAAATGGGACACAATAGACAAACCATTCATGCAGAAGAATTTTAAATAATTTATGTAGATACTCCTCCACATTCAAGAGGTTGAAGTATAACTCCCCCCCCCTTAAGTGACTTATTTCCACCCAAAGAATATAGTATGGAAGGAGTGATGGGACTTTACAGGGGAAAAGGCTGACAAACACCACCTCAGGCAGGTGATCAAGGCTAGTGTCAACAGTGATAACTCATGCTGATAGTATGTACTCCTAATACCATGTGATGAGAATGGCACATTACCTCCATGGTCTTCTGCCCCCCAAGCCCATGACCCCTGTCCAATTATAAGAAAAATATCAGACAAACTCAAATTATAAGACGTTCTACAAAATAGCTGACCAGTACTCCTCAAAACTGTCAAGGTCATCACAAACAAGGAATGTCTAAGGAACTGTCACAATCAAGAGGAGCCTAAGGAGACGTGATGACTAAACACAATATGATATCTGTTGGGGACCAGCCCCAAACTATACCTTGAGTTCTCTGCCAGTCACTGGGAGAGAGGATGACAGAAAAATGAAAAGGTCAAGACACAAAGAGAAAGTTTTTTTGAGGCTCAGTGCCTATAGCTCGGTGGTTAAGCACCAGCCACATCACTTAAGCCCAAGAGTTTGAAGTTGCTGTGAGCTGTGACACTACAGCACTCTACAGAGGGCAGCATAGTGAGACTCTGTCTCAAAAAAAAAAAAAAAGAAAGAACAAAAAGAAAAGAATGTTTTTTTGAAACCAGCTGGGTAGAGGTGACTGACCACCTTCAAGTGTGAGGACCTCACTCTGAGCTAACTGTTTTTATTACATACATTAAACTGGGAGAGGCTGCACCCTTATATCATAGTTATTGTTGGGCTTGCATTTTCTTTTCTTTCTTTCTTTTTTTTTTTTTTTTTTAAGACATTGTCTCACTATGTCACCCTCCCTAGAAGGCAATAGCATCACAGCTCACAGCAACCTCAAACTCTTGGGCTTAAGCGATTCTCTTGCCTCAGCCTCTCAAGTAGCTGGGACTACAGGCACCCACCACAAAGCCTGGCTATTTTTGTTGTTGCTGTTGTTGCAGTTGTCATTGTTGTTTTAGCCAGCCTGGGGGTATGTGGCCAATGCCTTACACACTGAGCTATGGGCACTGCCAGGCTTGCATATTCTAACCAAACTATTACCTTCATTACATTGATTTACTTCGTACTCTACGTTATTTTTGATCCTAACGCAAACAGCCTGAGACAGGAACAGTCCAGATGCAGGAGTCAAGGCCAACCCCTGTTAGACAGCACACAAATCTCCGGGTGAGCAATTAACCCTGGGAAGACTTGTGCTCAGACAAGCTGGCACTTCTGCCCATGCAGAGATGACAAAAGAAAGGAGGTATTTTTTTCCTCTCTTAACGAGGTTTAGATGCTCTTCCAGTCTCCATTGTGTTTCTGCATTCCTTAACTCCCCCAAAGCCCTCACTCTCCTTGAGAGGACAGCCCCTCCAGGTGGAGAGGAAGAGCCAACCCTGCCTCTCAGCCACATGGTGACCATGGAGCCCAGTCGTGCTGGGGTGAGGGGTGAAGCCTGGGCAAGTCACTCTCCTTGTCTTAAAAGGGCCAGGCTTTCAGGTTGTGGCACTTTGCAACAGATTTTGGGTTTCTCTGATCCACTTTCCCGTCTCTGTTCCCTTTTGCCCATCGTCTGCAATCATTTTCTTATTTCAATTCCTAACCTACTTATAATAAACAATTGAATATTGGTTTTAAGTTTATTAAATCATTATTTCTAGCAAGGCAAGCACATCAAGATATGACCGTAAGGGACTTAGGTCCGACCATCAGAGATTATATTTCTGAAACAGCATTGGCCTCCACGGTATAGATTGTTTTGTCAGATTGCACTTTGGTCCATAGTAAAACCTGTTACAGTCTCAGGAAACTTTCACTGTTGTCTGTTACATAAAGATCTCCAAGAGGACACTAGAGGACACATGCCTTTAGTGTCCTCCTTTTGACGACCATAAAGATAAATTTTTGCCTTAATAAGTTGAATCTATAGTGGAGCATCTGAGGTATTAACCTCAACAAATACAGAACAAAATTATCAGAAACTAAATGAGGTAACTTCCACCTGTTTTTCCCTCATTTCTCTGATTGCATAGACCAGAATCCTCAAGATCAATGTTAACTTCTCTCTTTCATTCACTATTTCCACTTCTGTGCATAATATTTCTCTATCATGTTCCTCAAATCCACTCTCTCTCCCCCTTTCTACACTTTCTTTTACCAGGAATTTCAGGTTGGCTTTTTAATTTTTTTACTCCAAACTATCACTGATATTTCCTGAAGGAATAGCTTTAATCATATCTGCCTCCTATTCACATGTCTTCAACAACCCCCCATCACTGAGGATTCCAGATGCTTGAGTATGGTATTCAAAGCCCTCCATAACAACGGAGCTTGTGTGTATAAACCACAACCTGGCATATGTAAAATTAACTTCAGCCTAAAGCTGCATTGCATCCTTGTATATTTTAAGTTTGACCTAACATTTTCTTCATACATAGTGAACTATAACCTAACAGGATATGTAAGCAGATTATAACAGCCAATATACAGAAGCCATAGCCGTACGTCAACTACTCACAGGTGGCAAATGGCTCAGGCTCATATTTAAACCAGGCCCCACAAAGGCAAACACCAAGCTTTAACAATCAGGCTGCTTCTGCATCTTACTTTTGTTTTCTGTACATCACTTTCCCTTTTCTGTCCATAAATCCTCTCCAACCACATGGTGGGTCCTGACTTGCTCTGAACATATTCTGGTTCTGAGGGCTGCCTAATTTACCAATTGTTCTTTGCTAACCTAAACTCCTAAATCTGCCTAAAGCTTTTAACACATGTAAACTGTATGCTATAAGCAATTAAATCACTACTCAAAAAACAAACTACCTTCCAACTTGGCTCCTGTAGTACACTGGTTACGGTGCCAGCCACATGCACCCAGGCTGGCAAATTTGAGCCCGGCCTGGGCCAGCTAAACAATGACAACTACAACAAAAAAATAGCCAGACGTTGCGGCAGGTGCCTGTAGACCCAGCTACTTGGGAGGCTGAAGCAAGATAATCACTTAAGCCCAAGAGTTTGAGAGGTCGCTATGGTGCCACAGCACTCTACCGAGGGCAACATAGTAAGACTCTGTCACAAAAAAAAAAAGAAAAATCTATCTGCCCATTTTCATTCCTTGTGTGTGCAGCTAAGCCTTACCCTTAAAGTACCCTTGATCTTCATTCTTGGCTATCAAAATCTAGTCTATTCTATTGTTAGGCCTAGTGGGCCTAGGCTAAAAAAAAAGTGTCAGGCCTAGACTATAATGGAAAAACCAGCTAACTCCTGGCAAATTTCTAGACTGCAAGCTTTCAAAAAAAGAAATAAGTCTAGTTCACCCCCCAAGATAAATGAGAAAGTACTAATTGATTTCTTGCTCCTAGTTCACTCCCAGTTTCTTGCTTAGCTAACTCCCTGGGAAACCAACCAGGAGGCACAAACTGTCCCTGGACTGACCTTTAAACAATACCAGGTAAGGAAAATACTGAGACTTAGACATATGGGGGACAGTACAGAAACTAAAATGTATAGGGGGAAAGTATTAAAACAAAAATGTATGACATATGGCTAACTGTAAAATTCTGCTTCTGTACAATGCTTGCTTGCTATCCTACCCTGATACACCTGATCAGCCTGTGTACCAACCAGGATGCAGACCAAGCCTTAAAAACCCAACCCCTTGAGCACTCAGGGATGCTCTCAGAAACACCATATTAGTACACATGCAGTTTCTGAGAAAGTATCAGAAGTATCAGGATGTCTCCTAACTTTTCATTAGGTTGTTTTTTGGGGTTTTTTTGTTTTGAGACAGTCTCACTTTGTCACTCTTGGTAGAGTGCTGTGGAATCACAGTTCATAGCAACCTCAAACTCTTGGGCTCAAGCAATTGCAATTCTCTTGCCTCAGCCTCCCCAGTTGCTGGGACTACAGGCACCCACCACAACAGCCAGCTGTTTTTAGAGACAAGGTCTCACTCTGGCCGAGGCTGATATTGAACCTGTGAGCTCAGGGCTATCCACCCATCTTGGCCTCTCAGAGTGCTAGGATTACAGGCATATCACCCTCAGTAGAGTTCCTGGCATCACAGCTCACAGCAAACTCAAACTCTTGGGCTTAAGTGATTCTCTTGCCTCAGCCTCCCAAGTAGCTGGGACTACAGCTGCCTGCCAGAACGCCCAGCTGTTTTTTGGTTGTAGTTGTCATTGTTGTTTGGCAGGCCGGAGCTAGATTCGAACCCACCACCTTCAGTGTATGTGGCTGGCACCTTAGCCGCTGAGCTACAGGCACTGAGCCCACCAGGGGATGCTCAAAGCAATCAACAAGCACGAGAAGGGAAAAGTGAGGTAACTTAGGGAAACTAAATTAATTAATTACTGGGAATCAGCCCAGGCCGGTAACAGACAGAAAGCTTCACTGCTTCTGCGAATGACTAGGGCCTCAGTGCCTCTCTTGGCACTCCTGAATCAAACAATTTATGAATTATTAAAATTTCATTTATGTGATCTAGCCATTATTTAGAACAGTGATTTTTAACTGGCGGGCCGTGACACACTGGTGTGCTGTGAGAGGATCTTAGGTATGCTGCGAAAATTTGTAAAGATCATCAATTAAATTATTTTCTAAAGAAAGTGCAGTAAGTGTGTTCTGGGTTTTTTTAGTGCTTTTTATTTTGATCAACATAATTTAATTGTGCCATGGAAGTTTAACTATACATTCGAGTTTTCCATGAGATAAAAAAAGGGTAAAAACAGTGATTTAGAAGGTAAATACATCATTTTGGGAAGACTACCAGCTTTAGAACTAGCCAGATTTGAATCAAGCCCTAAATCCTACCCACTAAATATTAGCAATGTCACTTAAGATAAGTTAATTAATCTCCTTCAGCATCAGTTTTTCTGATCTATACAATAGACATATAATAGTATCTCCTGACAGATTCATTGTGAGGAGGTTGAGATGATATATATAAAATGCCTGATATATTAGAAAACATTCAACCCTTGGCAGCCTTTCTTATTAAACACAGGGGGCTCATCACAGTTCTCATTAGTCCCTGGTTGGGGTGGATGCTCCATGGCGAGACTGCATCTCACAGGGCTCTGCAAGAAGGGGAGCCCAGGAAAGTCTTACCGATGTCAGTGTAGGCAGTTGAAGGCCTCCCGTGCAGTGCAGGAAACAGCAGGGCTTAATGCCTTCACCTGCACCTGAGCCATCGCCACTGCCCAGGTCGGACAGCAAAGGAAGCTGCCCTGCCGAAATCTCCGGGGCTCACTGGGAGTTCTGATCTCGGGCTATTGATCACATTCATAGGCTTGAGTCCCTGGCAGCAGGTTTTGGGCTGCATGCCCAAAGTTAGTACCTGGCTAGACCCAGTGGCTCATGCCTGTAATCCCAGCACTCTGGGAGGCTGAGGAGGGAGGGTGAGCTCAAGAGTTCCAGAGTAGCCTGAGTAAGAGCAAGACCTCATTTCTACTAAAAATAGAAAAACTAGCCATGCATTTTGGCAGGCAACTGTAGTCTCAGCTACTTAGGAGGCTGAGGCAGGAGGATTGCTTGAACCCAGTTGTTTGAGGTTGCTGTGAGCTAGGCTGACACCATGGCACTCTAACCTGGGCAATGGAATGAGACGCAAAAAAAAAAAAAAAAAAAAAAAAAAAAGCAGTGCCTATGGTTCAGTGAGTAGGGTGCCAGCCCCATATACTGAGGGTAGCAGATTCGAACCTGGCCCTGGCCAAATTGCAAACAAAAAATGGCCAGGTGTTGTGGCGGGCGCCTGTAGTCCCAGCTACTTGGGAGGCTGAGGCAAGAGAATCACTTAAGCCCAAAAGCTGGAGGTTGCTGTGAACTGTGATGCCATAGCAGTCTATAGAGGGTGACAGAGTGAGACTCTGTCTCTAAAAAAAAAAAAAAGAAGTTAGTATGTAGCCAAAACCCACCAATGAACTTATATTTCCTAGGAATTTGGGATCGAGTCCAAGAGAGAGAGTTTAGTTAGTATCCTGATTAAATGTTTATATATAAAGCCCAGAATGGTGAATTGGCCAATTCCCAACATGCAGCACTTGGTCTGGGGAAAGACACATACGTGCCCACATACATGCTTGAAAACACACACACTCCCGTACACAGATGCAGAATTCAGGGTCCGATATTCCAGATCTTGAGTCTGATCCTTCTCTGGGTCCTGACAGCATTTCAAAACACCTTACAATAAATTCTCCCTTCTGGACTTTTTATTGTTGTTGCTAAACTAGGCCAAATTTATTCCTATTATTTGCAACCAAGAGCAGCGAGGCAGACCATGAAGGACAGGGCGAGGGCTGTGACACCTTGAAGGAATTCAGTTAACTGAGGTTCTACTGCTCAAGCTTCAACTTAGAGAATAATCAAGTGACTCCCACGTGCTGAGCAAGAGGATCATCTTAACCTTTTCTCACCTCTGTTTCCCCTCAGCTGAAGGACTTCTGCTAAGACAGGCTGAGACCACACCATTTTTTTTGGCCTTAGCAACTGCATTTATATAGTTACTGTCTTTCATTGACACTGATCAGTTCACTGCCCTCTGGATGCAGAAGAGACTTGGAAGGCAGAAGATGAAATGTAGGGCAGGCTACCATGGTTCGGTTCTTAGACTAAATGAGTCCCTGTGGAAGCAACAAGCAGTGCTCCCCCCATGCTGGAAGCCATCTGGTGACAGTCTCTACAATCAACCAGAAGGTCCAAAGCTTTGGGGATTGCCCAGAAAATCAGCCATTTATCCCCTCTGCCCCTCCTTGCAAGACTGGGATTTGGAAGTGTGAAAGAGCATCCAAGATGGTGGCCCACCAAGGAGCCAGCACCAACCCAAGGGTCAGAGGAGGCTCAAGGGTGCAAGGCCGTCCTGAAGGAACCCGTCCCATCTCTGAAGGACTGTCTGAGGAAGAAGGGTGGGGAGATGCTGGTAGAGGTCATTTACAGACCCAGTGCTTGCTTAGCAGAAGCTCCCCCGGGAGGAGAGAGGAAGGAAGCAGGATTGGACAGAAGGAGAAGGTGAGGCCAGTGACAGCCTTGCTGACCGCAGGACACACTGGAATGACCATCACAGTTGTCTCTCTTTGGACCCAGCTGACCGAGCCTTTACACCTTCATTGGATGTGGGCTGTCCGAAAAGGGCATGACCTTGGAACAACCAGATCTCTGCAGCCGAGGCAGACCTAAAGGCGCTGACAGCTGAGGTGGTCTGGACACAGCATTCCCACGGCAAGGGAAGCAAGTTCTTCAGGTAAGGAGCCTTTGGGGGCACATCATAGTGTTCACTAAAGGTACCCCCAAACACCTGCAGAAGGTAAAACAAAGACCAGCCGGGAAAGCTACAGGAAGCAAATTCTAGCGCAGACTGCTCTGATAGGGTTCAGCTGCTCACCATCTTGTTAACATAATGAATTGAGAGGCAATTCAACCGAGGCAGCCCTGACACCTTGGCTTCCTCCATAAGCAAATGTAAACTCAGCTCAGTGGGAACGGTCAAATGAAACATAAGTTCCACTATAATGAGAAAATACCCATTTATCTGTAACTAGAGACTTCTCACTATAACCAGTCAAATATTCCCTTTGCCATGCTGCTGCCTACATCTTATAGAAGTTTTTCCCTCGCACCTTCTTGGTAAAGCCCTGAACAGTTTGCAGTCTTGTCCGCCCAATTCACAAATTGCTAAGTGCTCAAAAGAAATGTTGACGTGCCCATGTTTATCTTTGAATGCACCAAAGCCATATCTATGCTAGCCCTTCTCCATCACTTGATAGATGCAGTTCCTGTCCAGAGTAGATAGTTTAGCCGTTCAAACACTGTAGCAGTATTTTCTCACCACTGTATCCCAGGCATCTAGCTGGTCAATGTGTAGGAGGTCAGGGTTTAACTGGACTAAGAAACAAAATTTATTATTATTTTTTTTTAGAGATAGAGTCTCACTTTTTCATCCTCGGTAGAGTGCTGTGGTGTCACAGCTCACAGCAACCTCCAACTCTTGGGGCTTAAGCAATTCTCTTGCCTCAGCCTCCCAAGTAGCTAGGACTACAGGTGTCCGCCACAATGCCTGGCTATTTGTTTGTTGTTGTTGTTGCAGTTGGCCAGGGATAGGTTTGAACCCACCACCCTCAGAATATGGGACTGGCGCCTTACTCACTGAGCCACAGGTACCACCCAGAAACAAAATTTTAACAAATAAAACTGTAACCAAAACTGCCTGGGCAACATAGAAAAAAAGATAAAAGAATTCTTGCTGATCTAGGAATCAGAAAACCTGAATTTGAATCCAGGCTGTGCTGGCTGTGTGCCTTGATAAAGTCTCTAAGACTCTCTGAGCCAAATCTAAAGATGGCGGTCATAATACTGGGTGGATGTGATACTAATAAGTTAACACATATGGGTGGCACCGTCCACGACAAAGAACAAGGATACGGAGAATGTTTGCTGTCTGGCTTTCTTCCTGTGATAACCACTCAGCCACTGTGGATATTGTAAAAGTTATTGTTCCAACCAGAAGGGCCATAAACCATCTTTTTTATGGCCTAATGAAGGCCAGATGCCAACTAGGGAACCACAGAACCAGCGTTCAGTCCTGAAACTTTTGGAATACACCAGCTGCTCAGTGTCTGATCCTTCCATTGCCCTTGGTCTAGTGATAGGGAAAATTCAAATATATTATTTTGGGCTCTGGTTCAAATCTGACCAAGATCCATCTGGACTCAGTTATTCTGAGCAACCCCGGCCAGACAGCACCGTTGTGAAATCAGGATGTTACTACTACAAGCAACCTAATACACACACACAAGCACTCACTCACACATGCATATTCTTGTTCACACGTGACATCTAAGTCGTATGACAGCCTCATAGATAACCATCTGCAAAATGGGCAGAGGCTCAGATTAAATAAAGAAAAACTCATCTTGGGGATGAGATAGAGTCATTTGTGGTTCAGATAATTAGGAGAATTGAAGTCATCTTTGCCACCCAAGTTTGCTGAAAGTGGGAGGCAAGCAGAGTATTTTTATTACTGGTGACCTAAAAATGCTGTTATAAAAGGAACAGTTAAAAGATCCTAAGAAACAGCCTTATTTTGCAGCTGAGGAAATGAAAGCCCAGGATGCACAGGTCCTCTGAGCAGGTGGAGGACTCCACCCAGATCTTCAGAGGCCCTGCCTGTGCCATTGCTCTGTGCTTTCTCGTAATTGTGAGGCCAAGAGGGCAGGGTGTGTCTGGCAGTGCTCCTGAGTAGTGCCAGTCCTGACTCCACATCCTGTGCTATTTCTGGCTCTGCAAGCAGTGAAGAGAGATGAGGATGAAGGATCCACAGTGGAAAAGCAGGATGGAGGCTATGTTCGTTCCCTAGGCTGCCATGACCTAGGTTGCAGTACCTCGGACTGGAGGGCTGAAACACCAGAGGCTTATTTCCTTACAGTACTGGAGGCTAGAAGTCGGCAGGCAGGGTCGGTTCCTTCTGAGGCTGTGAGGGAGGGATCTGCTCCAGGCCTCTCTCTCCGGCTTGCAGATGGCATCTTCGTCTTCACAGGATGTCCTCTCCATGTGTATCGGTGTCCAAATTTCTCCTATTTTTAAGGACAGCAGGCATATTGGATTAGGGGCCCACCCTACTCCAGGATGACCTAATCTTGACTGATGACATCTACAACAGTCCTGTTTCCAAATAAGGCCACATTCCGAGGTGCTGGGGATGAGGAGTTCAGCATGTGAACTTGAGACCTGGTGGGGGCTGGGGGACAATCTGTAACAGGGGCCTTCTCCTCTGTGAATTGCCACAAAGAGACACGCAGACCCCCAGGCTGCAGAGCCCAGGCATTGCCCATGTGTATTTGGCAACTTGACACACGGATTAACGAGAAAAGGATGAGCCACTCGTCAACAAGCAACCCAAATAGCCTGGCATTGCACTCCTAGGCATATACACTCAGCTGCAGTTAGTAAATGGGACGCAGAGCATAGTATAAGATTTGTTGCAGCATTGTTTATACACACAAAAAATCTATCCACAAGAGAATGATTGTGCAGGAGGTTGTTATGGGCCAAAACGTGTCCCCCCAAATTCATATGCTGAAGTCCTACCCTACAGAAAAGGGCACAAAATAAATGTTTAGCTTAGTCAATATCCATCACCCAGATCAATAAATAGACATTCCCTAGATGCCTCTTGCCAAGCACTACTTCCTCTTCTTCTACAAAACTAAACACTTCTCCGGCCTCTATCATTCATTTCTTCTTAGTTGTGTCCATTGCAATTTTTGTATAAATAGAATCTGAAGTCTGCATGATTTTGCAGCTGATTTCATTTTGCATTATGCTGTGAGAACCCATCCGCTGTCGCATGGGCCGTAGTGCCCTCATTCGCTCGTGGCATAGTATTCCATCGTATGAATACATCATGATTATTTTTATCTACTCTACTGTTGATGGAATTTTGAGTTGCTTCTGGTTTGAGAGCACTTACGAACGATGCCTCTATGAATATTGATTGTGCTTATATTTCTTGGTGAGCAGGCGTTTCTTAGGGGTAAAATTGCTGGTTGAACAGTATGTCTTCAGTATTAGTGGAGAAAACCAAACTGTTTTTCAGAATGAAAACAGTTCCTATTCCTATTTCCACCACAAGTATAAGAAAATTCTTACTGTTCTACATCTTATCAACAATTGGTATGATCCCATTTTTGAATTTTAGTCATTCTGGTGAGTGTGGTTTTAATTTGCATGTCCCTAATAATGAATGAGGTTAAGCACCTTTTCATATGTTTAGTGACCAATTTCATATCCTGTGGTGAAGGATCTGTTCTGAACCATGTTTCTAATGGTTTGCCTGTCTTTTTCTTATTGATTTGTGAGAGTTCTTTATATATTTTGGTGTATTAGTTTCCTATTGCTACTCGAACAAATTACCACAAACTCAGTAGCTTAAAACAGTGCAAGTTTATCCTCCTCTTACTGTCTGGCGGTGAGAAGTCAAAAATCAGTCTCTCTGGGTTAAAGTCAAGGTGTTGGTGGGACTTCTTCCTTCTGAAGTCTTTGAGGAAATAATTTATTTCCTTGCCTTTTCTAGTTCCTAGAAGTCACCCAGATTCTTCTGCTTGTGACCCTTTCCCACTTCACTCTAACCCCTTGCTTCAGTCATCATATCTCCAGCTATGTCTCTGCCTCTTTCTTATAAGAATCCTGGAAATTACACATCGGGCCTGCTCAAATAATCCAGAATGGTTTCCCAATCTCAAGATGCTAAACTTAATCACATCTGCAAAGTGCTTTTTTCCATGTAAGGTAAAATTTTCACAGGTTCTGGATATTCAGATGTGGACATCATTGGAGGTCATTATTCTGATTAGCACATCTCCAGTCAACGAAACAAACAAAAATAAGGTTTCAAATATCAAGATGCCGTTTTTCATTTTGCAGATTGAGATTCTTAAAAATTATAATGTCTAGCACTTGTCAGAACAGTGAATTACTAGACTCTTTTACTACCATACACAAAATTGATATAATCTCCTTAGAGGGCATTTGACAGTATATAGGAAAGGCCTTTAAAAGGCTTGTTCCTTTTGATTCATTAATTCCACTTCTGGAATTCTGAGATAGTCTCAGATTGGGAAAGTATGCAGCCATTAAAAACCATATATTTGAAAAGTATTTAATGGCATGATACACATTGTCAGATACAACATGGTAAGTACCATTTACCTAAGTGTGTCTCTCAGAACATTAGTCCTATATAATGTCTGCAGGAAAATGTTCCATGGTAATATATTTGGAGAATTTTGCTCCCTTTATCCTTGTTTTGGAAATGTATGATAATGTTAGAATAGTAAAGGTTCCAACAAGCCCTGGAAGGAATAACAGGTTAACCCAGCATTTCCCAAACTTATTTGACTATAGTTCCCTTTCTTCATGGAATACTTATTAAAATCCTTCAATACTACAATCTACATAACACACTTAAAGAAAAGCTTGTTAAGGCTCGGCGCCTGTGGCTCAATCGGCTAAGGCGCCAGCCACGTACACCTAAGGTGGCAGGTTTGAATCCCCAGCCTGGGCCCGCCAAACAACAATGATGGCTGCAACCAAAAAACGGCCAGGCGTTGTGGCAGGTGCCTGTGGTCCCAGCTACCTGGGAGGCGGAGGCAGGAGACTCGCTTGAGCCCAGAAGTTGGAGGTTGCTATGAGCTGTGATGCCATGGCACTCTACCCAGGGGGATAGCTTGAGGCTCCGTCTCAAAAAAAAAAAAAA
>CAUYQV010038235.1:0-10773 GCA_963574575.1 Galagoides demidoff | reverse complement strand
CCAGCTACTTGGGAGGCTGAGGCAAGAGAATTGCTTAAGCCCAGGAGTTGGAGGTTGCTGTGAGCTGTGATGCCACAGCTTTCTACCCAGGGTGACAGCTTAAGGCTCTGTCTCAAAAAAAAAAAAAAAATTAAGCTTTGAGTTGAACACTGTGGCTCATGCTTGTAATCCCAGAACTCGATAATCCTTTGATCTCAGGAGTTTGAGACCAGCCTGACCAATAATGAGACTCCATCTCTACTAAAATTAGAAAAACCAGCCGGGCATTGTGGCAGGTGCCTGTAGTTCCACTACTTGGGAGGCTGAGGCAAGAGGATCACTTGAGCCTAGAGGCATGAAGTTGCTGTGAGCTAGGCAGAGGTTGTGGCCCTCCAGCCTGAGACCATGTCTCAAAAAAAAAAAAAAACAAACAATTAAGGCTTGGCACCTGTAGCTCACCAGCTAGGGCACCAGCCACATACACTGGGACTGATGGGTTTGAACCCAGCCTTGGGCCTGCCAAACAACGACAACTACAACAACAAGAACAACAAAATAGCCAGCAGGCTATTTTGGGGGGGAGGTTGAGGCAAGAGAATCGCTTAAGCCCAAGAGTTGGAGGTTGCTGTGAGTTGTGATGCCACAGCACTCTATCTAGGGCAATAGCCTGAGGCTCTGTCTCAAAAAAAAAAAATTAAGTTTTGGGTTGGGCACAGTGGCTCATGAGAGGGTGACATGGTGAGACTCTGTCTCAAAAAAAAAAAAATTAAGCTTCACTGCAATATAATTTGTATACAGTGGTGCTCCCTAATGTTGAGGGTACATTTGATGAGCTTTGACAAATGTGCAGCCACATAACCACCCCCAGTGCCGTGATGAGCACAGTCCTGCCACCCCAAAGAGACCATGGGGTGCAGTAGCTCTCACTGGTCTGCTCTCCATTACTGCAGCTTTGTCTGCCCTGGGAAACCACACAGTATGTCATCTTGTGTGTACAGTCTCCTTCACTCAGCAACCTCTTTTGAAATTTCATCCTGTGCATATCGGGAGTTCACTGTTTCTTTCTATCATATGCCATAGCTTGTTTACTCATTTGCCAATTGACAGACATTTGCATTTTTCCAGTTTGGGGAAATTATCAATAATGATGCTGTGAATATTTGAGGGCAAATCTTTGTGTGAACTGGTTTCCTCTCTTTTGGATAAATACCAAGGAGTAGAATTGCTGAGTTGTTCTCCATTTTGTCTTCTATTTTTTTTTTTTAATTATAGTTGTCAATTGCTGTTTGGCAGACCCAGGCTGGGTTCAAACCCACCAGCTCTGGTGTATGTGGCTGGCGCTCCAGCCGCTGAGCTACAGGTGCCGACCCTATCTTCTAAATCTTCTTCTTCTTCTTCTTCTTTTTTTTTTTTTTGAGACTGAGTTGTACCATCACCTAGGCTAGAGTGCCATGGCATCTTCATAGCTCACAGCAATCTCAAACTCTTGGGCTCAAGGGTTTCTTCTACCTCAGCCTCCCGAGTAGCTGCAACTATAGACACCCACCATTACACCTGGCTAGTTTTTCTGTTTTTAGTAGAGACAGTGTCTCACTCTTGGTTAGGCTAGTCTTGAACTCCTGAGCTCAAGGGATCCTCCTGCCTCACCTCCCAGAGTGCTGGGATTACAGGTGTGAGCTTTCATGCCTGGTGGGTCTTCTAAATCTTCTTAAGTCTGTTTTGCCTGCCTTGTCAACAGTGTCCCTGAAGGTGGGATCACATCTGTGCTGCTCACTGCCATGATTAAACCAGCATAATTCCTCACTGAGAGAACATTGTGCAGACATTTTCCTGCTGAATGGATGAAAAAAATGCCTGGGCTGTGGGTTTTGGTGATGCTGAAGGGGAAGTGGCTGAGAGGTTGGGGGCAGCCGGCTGTGGCTATTGTGAGGTGACAGCCTTGCCCTGGATGGAGAAGATTTCCAGTCTCTCCTGTGGCCACAACTGCCTAGCCCCAGCCTGTCCATCACACCAAACCTTTTACTGCAGGAACAACCATCCCTTGTCCCAAACAGGCAGCCTTCCTGCTTTGGCCTCCTTTGTATCCAATTGAGATCCTGTGGCCCAGTGATACAGTTACTCTCTCCCAAATACCAAAAGTCTTTACATCTCCCTCCTGACTCCTTCCATGGGGTCCTTCTGAGAACTCCAACCCTGCCAACACCTGAGCCACTGCTCAGCCCAGGAGGACTAGGGCCACCAAAAATCTGTACCTCAAGATTCTGCCCCACATGCCCTGGGCCCTCTGTGGGTCAGCCCTACACTGCTCCCTACCTGCCCAGACATCCAGGGTATTGTTCTGGATGTTGACCTCCTTTCCAGCTGCCACACAGAAGCAACACCTCTCTGAAATGCAAACAGGAGCCTAGAATGTTCTAGGGAGAATCTTTCAGTGGCTTGTTAGGGGAAGCGGCTTCCTCCCCAGCTCGGTGCCCTAGTGTGCAGGCTCCACCTCACCTTCCCACAGCTAGCCTCCCCCTTTCCCCAGGGTTCCAGCACACTGCCTGGATCTTATTCCCCTAAAAGGCCAAGTTCCTTTTGCCTCCAGGGCCTCTCCCAGGTTCACACCCCCACTCTACAGCTTAATTCCTACCCTCTTTCTAGTCTGCTCCTGATTCCTCCTCCTCCTCTTCTAGACCAGCATCCTCTGGTTGTTTTCTGCTTGCAGAATCCTCCTTACTGGGTAGGGAAAGACCCCCCAGGGTAAGCATGGAACCTGCCAAAACTCAGCCACCTGCATTGTAGGCTTCAGCAACTGTCCTTGTTAAGGTGCTCAGGATACAGAGAAGGCCCAAGGGAGAAAGGGCTGCCTGTACCCTGCCCTTCCAGCAGCTTAGCAGGAGACTACTCCGGGCCCAGAAAGACATCAGCTGATGGGAAGGGACCCCACTTGGAATAAGAGGCCTGGCCTAACAGACCCCAGAGACTCCAGACACCCTCCTGCCCCCTGTCCCACATAGGCACCGCCTGGGACTTTCCAAGAGGCTGAGCTGCTGACCAGGAGCCTCTGCTGGGGCAGCCAGGGCATGGGGCATTTCCTGGTGGCCTCCCTCCTGCGGCCCCAGCTCCCAGCCCTGCTTCTTCCTCCCCTGCCCCAGGGGCTTTCCGCAGAGCCTGAGGCCTGCTATTTTTAGCTGAGGGAGAGGGACCAGTTACTGACTCCATTGCCACTTGCCTTTTTGCCTCCACAAAGCCCTGGTGAAACTGTGGCTAGGTTAGGCCTGGGGGTTGGAAGAGGGTGCTATCCACTCCTACAGCCCCTCCCTTCCCCATTTCCCCAGCCCAGGAGTACCTGGGGAGTGCAGGGGCCCTGTGGGCCTGGGCTGTCAGCCTGGTGGACAGGGGCGCCCACACTAGGGAGGCTGGCCAGGGCCTGGGTGGGCTGCCGCCCACTTCCTACAGCCACACCCAGCACTTCAAAGGCTGCTGATGTCTCTGTGGTCACTCTGGGCTCCCACGCAGCTGGAGGGGTTGGACAGGCACACGCACCCTGACCTACCCCTGGCTGCTAGTCCTCCTGCCCCAGAGCAGCTTCAAAGCAGCAGAGGCGGGCAGTCCTGTGGTTAGTGTGATCCCCAGGGCTGGGGAGGAAGACATGAAGGGGTGACCAGGGTTCCTGGCAGGGCCCTCCTGCCCTTTCATCCTCCCCATCCCTCTTGCCTTCCTGTTGGGAAGCAGGGACCACCCTGGGGTTGTGTGTGTGGGCCTGGGTGGCCTTGTCTTGCAGTTACTCCATGTTGAAGAAGGCGCAGGAACTGAGGTAGGGTCACCTCTCCAGGACCCCTCAGGAAGGCTCCCCCTGAGCTGGAAGCCTCTTGGGAGAGGGTGTCCGGAGAAGAGGGACTTGAAGTAGGGCCTGTATGTCTGGTCTAGCCTTAGGTGCCCCTGCCTCCACCCTGCTAGGCTGTGGTGGGCTTGATCTCCAGCCAGCTCCCCAGGGACCAGGCTGGATGGGATGCTGAGAGCCAGATCATAGGAGCAGCCGCCCCAGAGTTCAGCCAATGCTGAGAACAGAGAGTGCTAGGTGGGGGGTTAGTTTTCAGGGTCCCTTGGGGTCAGCTCTGGGACAGTTGCCATTTTTAATCTGCACAAGTGATTTAGAAGGAGCCACCAGGGCTGTAACCCAGATCCACTCAGAGAGAGCTGGGCAGGAGCAGGGCAGCTCAGCGCATGGGACTGCCCCCCCCAACTGTGTGCAGGGTTGGGCAGTTGTGACTGTGTGGTACAGGCCAGAAACCTGGATTCCTGGTGGCTCTATCCCTCCAAAGTCTGATTGTGAGGATTGTGACCTTGCTGGGTCCCACCCAACATTGGGTGGCTCAATGTGGCTGGCTCCTCCTACTCTGCTGCTCTTCCACTCTGGGGCACTGAGATCTCCAGGGATTTTTGCGTGGCTACAGGGCCAGGAGTCCACCCCCCTCACTCCAAGGAGCCCAGCCCCATCCCTTACAGCAGAAGCAGCTTTCAGCTCACCCACCTTGAGAATGGGAGCTGCACCCCAGGAAGGCAGGCCTGGAAGGGTCCTGGATTTAGGCTGTGGGGCCTCCAGGGCATCTCCAGCTCTGTGGAATTCCCACCCAGGACCATGACTTAGCCTCTCTGCTGGGCACCTCAGGCTGTCTCCCATCTCCAGGCTCAGAGAGGGTTTGGCTCCAGTTCAGGCTCCAGTTCAGGCTGGAAGTCAGAGTGACTGTCCGGGTCTGGATCCTTGGAGAGGACGAGCAGTAACCTTCCCTCCCCAGAAGCCCCTGCCACAGGTGTGTTGGGAGGGGTGGGTAGGATGGGGCAGATACTCCACTCACGCACTCATGCCTTCTCTGTTTTTTTTTTTTTTCTTTTTGAGAGTCTTAAGCTGTCGCCGTGGGTAGAGTGCTATGGCGTCATAGCTCACAGCAACCTTAGACTCTTGGGCTTAAGTGATTCTCTTGCCTCAGCTTCCCAAGTAGCTGGAACTACAGGCACCTGCAACAATACCTGGCTATTTTTGTTGTTGTTGTTGCAGTTGTCATTGTTGTTTGGCAGGCCCGGGCCAGGTTCGAACCTGCCAGCCCTGGTATATGTGGCTGGTGCCCTACCCACTGAGCTACGGGGACTGCTCCCCTCCTCCATTTCTTTTCTTTTTTTTTGAGACAGAGTCTCACTTTGTTGCACTTGGTAGAGCGTCATGGCATTGCAGCTCACAGCAACCTCCAGCTCTTGGGCTTAGGCATTCTATTGCCTCAACCTCCCGACTCCCGACTAGCTGGCACTACAGGTGCCTGCCACAACACTTGGCTAATTTTTTGTTGCAGTTTGGCTGGGGTCAGGTTTGAACCCACCACTCTCAGTATATGGGGCCGGTGCCCTACTCACTGAGCCACAGGCCCTGCCCTCCTCCATTTCTTAAGGGCTGGCACGTGGACTGCCCCTTTCATGACACCTGACACAGGGTCCCATCACCCTGGGGAATTTTCCAGTTCCACAACATAGAGGAACCAGGAAGAGGAGGCAACCTCTCTGTCCTTAGGGGTCTTGGTGCTCACTGGTCATGGAGTCAGAATTTCCACATAAGGTTCTTATCAGGAAATTCACCTGGGACCCTCCCAGCTGTCTTTGTCTACCCCCATTGCTGGTTTTCTGAGTCCATAGTGGCCAGGTGAAACACAGCAATCCAGGAAGCCCCAAGAGCCAAGGGTTCCCACAATCTCCATTGGCCCCATCCTCCCCCAACATTTCCCCTCCCACCCAGCTTATTGTCCTGTCCTCTCTGAGAGCCAGGCCATGCTTTCTATCTGGTCATCAGGCAAGTGGTTGGTGCCAGTGTCCCACAGGTGAGGGGTCTCCAAGGGGCAGTAAGCAAAAAGTTATACCAGATCTTCTGGTGCTGGCCTGGTCCACAGCCAGGATCAGGCTATTCCTTACATTTATACACAACACAGATGCTCAAAACTAAAGGCACAGAGCCGCCCAGTGTTGCTGCAGAGCCTGCAAAGACAAGCTCCCTCAGTGGACTCACTGGCTGGCAAAACTTTTTGGAAATGTAATTTGGTAAAATCTCTTGATGTTAGGAACACACTTTGACTGAGCAATGGAACTAAAGAATTCTAGGGTACAGAAAAGTACCTGGAAGCCAGAGGTCTTGACAAATCTGTGTACTGCAGTCACATCTGCAGGTGCAGAAAGCCTAGAACCTGTGTGTCCACCAGAGGAAGGATATACTACTCAGCATTAGCACAAGCGCCAGGGAATGTGCAGACATCTGCTGTGCCGGGGGCAGGAGTGATGCTCACGACACAGACATTGTGGAGAAAAGCAAGCTGCACAGACCTGTATACCTGCCATCTATTGCCGTAAAAGCAGATGACAAAATGACCCCCTAGATAAGATTGTGTGTATTTGGTAGGCAGATAGAAGGGTGTGAAAGGACACAGTCTGGGTTAATGACTCCGGATATGCAGGAAGGGGCATGGAAAGGATGGTTAACATTTTTTACATACTTGTCTCTCTAGTTGCAGTGAGAATGATACATTTTTATTAAGAACAATAATAATTATATACTTATCTTTTATCAAAACCTGGTATTGCAAGGGTAAGACCTCTGTAGGTCTTCTAAGCCAGGTGAGACAAGCCCAGAACATATGATGGCCCTCCAAAGTCTGCAGAAATGGTGAAAACTGGCCAACCACTGTGGCTTATGCCTCTAATTCCAGCACTCCAGGAGGCCAAGGCAGGAGGATCCCTTGAGCTCAGGAGTTGGAGACCAACCTGAGGAAGAGTGAGATTCCTGTCTCTACTTAAAATAGAAAAACTAGCTGGGCATTGTAGTGTTTGCCTATAGTCTCAGCTACCTGGGAGGCTGAGGCAGGAGGATCACTTGACACAGTAGTTTGAGGTTGCTGTCAGCTGTGATCCAGAGCATTCTACTTAGGGTGATGAATGAAACTCTGTCTCAAAAAAAAGAAAAGAAAAAGAAAAGAAAGTGAAAACTGTTTCCTGTACCACAGAATTCAGCACATCAGAGCTGCAGGGCTCTTGACATTTAACCAGGCTTTACCCTGACATGGGGAGAATGTGGCTGTGCCCTGCCTTGCCACCCAGTAGTGTATGGGTGTGTGTGTGTCAGGAGTCCTGGAGTGACCCTGGCCCATTCCCACAGGAGAGAGGAAACAGGTATGGGGCACAGAGGCTTAAATAGTGCTAGGCAAAGACAGTGACTTCTCCTCAGACCCTCCAGCTCCTCCTCTCCACATATAGCTGGTCACCCAAAGGGTGTGCCCTATGTGGTCACAGGCTCTCAGTGTGGTTAAAGATTTAGAAGGAATAATTATGACTTCTTCGCTCGCTCCTGGGATGGGTGTTGGGGGGACACACTGAGAAAGGGCTGCTTAGAAGCGTCCTTTATCCTGGACTATAGAGACAAAGGACAGACCCAGCAGGGGGCCAGGAAGGAGAAGCCTCCCTCCTGAGCTGCTCCCCCCCAGGCCTTCTGTCCTTGTGGGTGCTGGGTAATTAATTCTCTGAACTCCAGATGTTCAGCAGCTGTCTCGGCCATTTCCGCCCCTTCTTCTGACCTTGCATCCGCCAGGAAGCATCCCCTCCTGTCCTTGGGCTCCAGGCCACCCCCACCTCCCCTGCACCCCATTTCCTGAGCAGAGGCATGTGTGCAGACTCAGCTCCCTCTCCTGCCAAGGTGGCTTTAGCTTTGTCAAGACCTGGGCACTGCTCCCTGAGCTAAGACTGCTGGGGCTGGTTTTATGCTTAGCTGGATGCCCTCTGCCCAGGGTTCTGATCATGGCTCCTGCCCCTGCAGCCTCTGGGACTTGTTTTCTCTCTCTCCTTTTCTTTCTTCTCTAAGGTTGGCTCTGCAGGCTCCCAAAGCATAAATCAAGGGCCTCTGGGAGGCTAGCTCCTCTGTGGAGGAGGGTGAGAGCCCTGTGAGGGTGGAGTGCATGCTCAGATGTCTGCCTGGAGGGCACTGGAGGGTTTAGGGGGGTTGATCCCACAAATGGATAAGCAGGGACAGAGACCCACCCCTGCACTGTTGTAGATACTTCCATGAACAGATGGGGTAGGGGTGTAAGAGGTCACTGCTGCTGCAGCTGGCCTAGCCTGGGGCTCTCTTGGAGGAGCAGCTCCCTTCCTGTCACATGCTTTCCTGTGGTCCTGGGGCACTCAGGCTCCCATGGATTGGTGAGGTGGGGAGAGAGGGGAGAGAAGACACAGGATAAGGCATGGAACCACTGGGGCCAGTGACCTAGCCGGTTCACCTCTGCCCCTCAAGAGTCCAAATTTGATCTCTGGCTCTCCCCCTCACCTTCTGAGCTTCCAGCTCTGGGTTTTTTTGTTTGTTTGTTTGGTTGATGCTAAGGGCAGGTGGGCCTGGCTGAAGAAAAGCCTGCATTTCCAAAAAAGTTTCAGAGCAGATCAGGCTGGGAGGACTGGGCTCCTCCAAATAGGATCTTTTCTGAGGAATCAAAACAAAACGTGGCATGTCTAACACTGTATGGACAGTCCTCCAGGACACCCACTGCTGTGTCCTGCAGGGTCCAAACCAGGGATGGGACTCTTTAAGGTACCTCCCATGCACTGCCAGGACCTGGGCCGAGGAAGCAGGAATCCCCAGTCAAGTACCCATCTGTTGTTGGGGGTCACTCTTACGGTCTCACACAAAATGAGCCTAGAGCCTGTGCCCCCCACACCCCCATCTAGGGTAGATAGCATCTGAGTCTGTGAAGTGGGGTGGACATTTCAGGAGGAAGAGAAGCTACCATTTCCATGGGAAGCTCTGCCCATACCTGGCCAGGGGTGTGGCACCTGTGGGCTCACTCCCGGGCACTGCCCTTGATGATGGACCCCATAGAGATGGAGGAAACAAGAGGGTGGGGACTTGATCAGGTACACTGATGTGCCCTAAGACACCCTCTTGGTCCTCAGGACCTAAACAATAAGCAGAGCAGCCCAGCCGGGGATAAAGCTGGATAATCAGAAAGATCTGGATCTCTGCTAGCTTGTGTGTGTGTGTCTGGGTTAAAAACTTAAAAACAGGATATCCAGGGCAGTGCCTATGGTTTAGTGGGAAGGTGCCAGCCCCATATACTAAGGGTGGCGGGTTCAAACCTGGCCTCAGCCAAAACTGCAACAAAAAAAATACAGACGGGCATTGTGGTGGGTGCCTGTAGTCCCAGCTACTTGGGAGACCGAGGCAAGAGAATCGCCTAGGTCCAAGAGTTGGAGGTTGCTGTGATCTGTATGATGCCATGGCACTCTACTGAGGGTGATAAAGTGCGACTTTGTCTCTACAAAAAAAAAAAACAAAAAACCCAGGGTATCCAATTAAATTCAAATTTCAGATAAACAAATATTTTATTTTTTATATATTTTTTATTTTATTGTTTTATTGACAGAGTCTCTCACTATCACCCTGGGTAGAGTACCAACACATCACAGCTCACAGCAACCTCAAACTCTTGGGTTCAAATGATCCTCTTTCCTCAGTCTCCCAAGTACCTGAGACTAAAGGCGCCTGCCACAATGCTCAGCTATTTTTTAGAGATGGGGTCTCGCTCTGGCTCAGGCTGGTCTCGAACCTCTAAGCCCAGGCAGTCTACCCGCCTTGGCCTCCCAAGTGCTGGGATTACAGAATAATTTTTAAATATAACTATATTCCATTCAATATTTGGAACATACTTATTGTGGTATGCACCTGTACTCCCAGCTACTTCATAGGATCATTTGAGCCCAGGAGTTTGAGATCAGCTTAGGCAACAGCAAGACCCTACTTCTTATTTTTTTTTTGCACATTTTGGCTAGGGCTGGGTTTGAACCTATCACCTCCAGCACATGGGGCTGGTGCCCTACTCCTTTGAGGCACAGGCGCCGACCAAGACCATATATTTTAGAGGGAAAAAAAATTGTTATTTATCTAGAATTCAAATTTAAGTGGGTATTCTGTATTTCATCTGGAAACTAGGGATAGGGGAATAGCTAGCCTATCAATTACTCACTGTGTCATTTGACCCATCATTGTCCCAGGCCTTTAAAGACAGCAGCAGTTCTCAGATGATTGGAAGAGCTGCTGGCCACTGTTTGGGCCAGGCAGTACCCCTAATTCAGACATAGTGCAAGAGAGAAGAGAGGGGCTGTTGGGGCCTGGAATTCCCCTTTCCCAAATAACCTGAAGTCTCTCAGGTAGGCCTGGCTCCTGGGCTCAGAGGGTGTCACTAGGTTTGCCAAATTCCCTGGTTTTCACATTTTTGTTTCATGGCTAGGGAACTGTTGAGTGGGGAAGCCTGAGCCTCCACCATCCCCTGGGGCTCCCCTTGGTGGCCTAAAACCCACCTCCTTCCCCTTCAGGTGCAGGAGAAAAAGGGGAACCCACCAGAAAAGAGGAAGATACTGCTTGCTGGGTCTGGGGGACTCAAAAAGAGGAACCACATGCCAGGCAGAATCCACCTGGAGGTCATTGCTGCTGCTGGTGAAAAGAGGACCCCTAAAAGAGAAGTTCCAGCCTGCACTCATCCCCTCGCCTGAGAAGAAAGGTGTGTAGGGCAGGGCTAGCAGGCCTGTGCAAACCCCGCCTTCTCCACCCAGCAGCAGCCGGTCTGCCTCAGCCTTTGCCGGTACCCTGGCAAGCGCTTTTCTTTTTTTTTTTTTTTGAGACAGAGCCTCAAGCTATCCCCCTGGGTAGAGTGCCATGGCATCACAGCTCATAGCAACCTCCAACTCCTGGGCTCAAGCGAGTCTCCTGCCTCAGCCTCCCAAGTAGCTGGGACCACA
>CAUYQV010038234.1:0-14338 GCA_963574575.1 Galagoides demidoff | reverse complement strand
AGTCTCCTGCCTCTGCCTCCCAAGTAGCTGGGATCACAGATGCCCGCCACAACGCCCGGCCATTTTTTGGTTGCAGCCATCATTGTTGTTTGGCGGCCCGGGCTGGGGATTCGAACCCGCCACCTTAGGTGTACGTGGCTGGCGCCTTAGCAGATTGAGCCACAGGCGCCGAGCCAATATATATATCATTTCTTTTGAGACTGTTTTTTCAGTCTTTCTTTCTCTTTCACAATTCTGACATATTTTAGAGCATAGACCAGTGATCCTATAGAATGCCCTTGAATTCATCACTCCACACTCTTAACATCCTCATGTTCTCAAATTCCCCCAAATGAAATGTTTCTTTCCACCAGGTTTCTTTGTTTGGTTTTTTTGTTTGTTTAAGAGACAGAGTTTTACTTTGTCACCCTCGGTAGAGTGCCACGTCATCACAGCTCACAGCAACCCCCAGCTCTTTGGGTTAGGGGATTCTCTTGCCTCAGCCTCCCGAGTAGCTGGGATTACAGGTGCCCACCACACCTGGCTATCTTTTTCTGTTGTTGTTGCAGTTTGGCCAGGGCCAGGTTTGGGGCTCTCGGGATATGGGGCCGGTGCCCTACCCACTGAGCCATAGGCGCCGCCCTCCACCAGGTTTTTGTTCGCACTATCCCCTCCACCTGAAATTCCCTTTCCTTTCCCCCCCCCATTGGGCAATTTCTATTCAAATTTCTCTGATATCCTTTTCAAGGCCCCCTAAGACTTGGATAAAAGCCCTTCCGACCCCAAGCTTAGCCCTTAGTCTGAGCATCAGGCAAACTGCACCGTGTTGTCTGTGTGATGAGGGCCACTGAGCACTGTCCACTAAGGTTCTCGCTTCTGCCCAGTTCAGCCTCCCCTACTTAGCTTGGCACACCTTGCCCGCTGTGTGCCCAGACTTCCTCCTGGCTCATGGGTGACCCGGCGTGTTGTCGGGGAGAGCGCACCTGCTCTATCAGAGGCAGCATGGCCTGTATCACCAGGGAAGCACTCTGTGTGTGGATAGAGCCACACTGCACATACCTGCAGATCAACTGAGGTGCCCGTGATGGCAATAAAACAACAGGAACGGCAACACAGAGCACTTTGGGCTCTGTCTGAATTATTTACACGTATTATTGCTGAGGGAGATACTGCAGTAGCGTGAGTCTGGGCTAATCTGAAGGCTGGCTCACACACAGCAGGCTGCGATGCTGGCCATTGCCCAAGGGCACAGTGCACCCTCCCAGGTGGCCTCAGCTTCCTTACAACACAGTGGCTGGGTTCCAAGGCAGAGTTCCCTAGCGGGAGAACTAGGCAGACTCTAGATCCTCTTCAAGTCTTAGCATCCATCTGCCAGACTCCTTTGGTCTGGACAGTCACAAGCCCCCATTCCTATTCAAGGAGAGGGGACCACAGACACCCCTGAGGCAGGAGGAGCGGCAGCCACATTTCAAGAAGAGTCTGAGAGATGGGCTGTGGCATGTTCAGAAGATAGAGTTGGCCACAGTTTTCTGGGGTGAAGCAAAGACTTGAACCCACACGGTTTAGGCTTCAGGGTTTGCACTCTTAACCAACCGGCTGTGTTTGGCCAGAGCAGGTGGGCTAGGCCCTCACAGGGACCCTTCTATTATCCACCCAGCATTGTTTGAACCCCCTTCATGGACAACCATTCCAGGGCCCCAGGCCACATCCCGCCTATTCCAGAATTTCTCTTTTACTCCCATCTTTATACTTCTCTTTTCTTTCGCAGCAGACCTGGGGCACCATTAAAATCAGTAAGTGCCCAAAACATCAGCTCTCAGAGCCTTGTTAGCTGACCTTCCTTCAGCCGCTCTAGAGCTGAGCTGACCTGTTTGCCTGCCCTTAATCATGGATGGCCTCCTGGAGGATTGCTCGCCTTCCCAGCTAAAATAGCCCAGCTTCCTTTAGCGTAGTGAAGAAAGAACAGCCCATAGCTCAGTGGTTAGGGTGCCAGCCGCATGCCCCTGGGACTGGAGGGTTTGAACCTGGCCTGAGCCTGCTAAGAAAAAAAACAATGACAACTGCAACAAAAAAATAGCCAGGCATTATGGCGGGTGCCTGTAGTCCCAGCTACTTGGGAGGCTGAGGCAAAGGAATCGCTTAAGCCCAAGAGTTTGAGGTTGCTGTGACCTGTGATGCCACAGCACTCTACTGAGGGTGACATAGTGAGACTCTGTCTCAAAAAAAAAAAAAAAAAAGAAAAGAACAAAGGATTTTGGTTTCCATGTGAACAAAGGTGAAACAGCCATGTCCACCAGGGATATCCAAACTTTTTTCTTTTGTGCCACACAGCAGAAGAATAAAAGTTGTCTTGGCTCGGTACCTGTGGCTCAAGTGGCTAAGGCGCCAGCCACATACACCTAAGGTGGCAGGTTCGAATCCAGCCCGGGCCCACCAAACAACAATGACGGCTGCAACCAAAAAATAGCCAGGCGTTGTAGCAGGTACCTGTAGTCCCAGCTACTTGGGAGGCTGAGGCAGGAGACTCGCTTGAACCCAGGAGCTGGAGGTTGCTGTGAGTTGTGATGCCACGACACTCTACCCAGGGGACAGCTTGAAGCTCTCAAAAAATAAAAAAATAGAAAAATAAAAAAAGAGTTGTCTTGAGCCGTACATTAAATATACACACAATAAAGAAAGCTGTGATCAAAACAAAAGGTCCACGCATACTTTTCGAAATATCCGACATCACAGGTAGACAAAACAGTCCTAAATAACCTGCATGTGGCCCCTGGGCTGCAGGTTGAGCACCCCTGTAAAACTATCTCCCTCACTACATGTTTTGGGAGTTAGTCCACCCTGTGGCCTCATGACCTGTCATGCTGTAAGTGCTCTATTTATATAAATGAATTTTTAAAAAGAGCGAATATGTATTGAAAAGTTATTCTGTGCCAGGTACTGGCCTAATGCTGTAGAGATATTAACTCATATTGGAAGGAGAAAGAATTATAATTCTTTATCCCAGGCCAAGTCATACTCCTGTCAAAATGTGAATGTTGTCATTTGGAAGGTCACTAAAAGCTTTCCCTTCCAAAGTGCCTGATAGTCCCACCTTTAAGTTCATGTCTCTGGATTAACAAGTGTCCTTCAACAAGGGCAGATTGCACCAAGATGCTTGCCAATGCTCATGTCTAGCTCAATTCGCGTACATGTTAGCACACACCACTTTGGCAGGGCTCTGACGCTCTGTTGCCCAAGCTAGAATGTTGTGGCATCAGCCTAGCTCATAGCAACCTCAGACTCCTGGATTCACATAATCCTCTCACCTCAGCTTCCTGAGCAGCTGGTACTACAACCGTCTGCCACCACACCTGGCTAATATTTCTATTTTTAGTAGAGACAGGGTCTCACTCTTGCTCAGGTTGTTTTTAAACTCCTGAGCTCAAAGGATCCTCCTACCTCAGCCTCCCAGAGTGCTAGGATTACAGGCATGAGCCACCATGCATGCCAGGACAACCTAATTTAAGAACAAAAAGAAGGGTGGCACCTATGGCTCAAGGAGTAGGGTGCCAGCCCCATATACCGGGGGTGGCAAGTTCAAGCCTGGCCCCAGCCAAAAAATAAAAAAATAAATTTTTAAAAAAGAACAAAAAATTATTTCCAGGGAGGTTTATAAGAAAAAACAGGGCTTTAAGAACAGGGTAAACAGAATCTCAAAACAAACCCTTCACCTATATCACAGCTCCAGGCTAAGATTTTTTTTTTTTTTTGAGACAGAGTCTCACTATGTCACCCTGGGTAGAGTGCTGTGGTGTCACAGCTCACAGCAACCTCAAACTCTTGGGCTTAAGCGATTCCCTTGCCTCAACCTCCCCAGTAGCTGGGACTACAGGCGCCCGCCACATCGCCTGGTTATTTTTTGTTGTAGTTGTCGTTGTTTCAGCTGGCACAGTCTGGGTTCGAACCTGTCAACCTTGGTGTATGTGGCTGGCGCTGTAACCATTGTGCTACAAGAGCTGAGCCTGGTAAAGATTTTTTGATAAGACAAATCCAGAGAGGAGACAGCAGAATTGTAGGAGAGGATTAACTCAGGGAGAAAGCAACAAGGAAGAAAAACAAGGATCAGTCATTAGTGACAAGGCAGCCTTGGCATAAGTCTAGCATAAACTGGGCAGCAAAATGATGAGAAACTTGGAGGTCAAAATTGGCCAAACTCAGGAGGCACAGCCCAACATAACCTAAGCGAGTCAGGAGAGCCTTGACTTCTTAGTACTCCACATCAGCCAAAAGATTTGGTCTCACAAAGCTTTTGTATGTAGATCCAACTCTGGTGAAGGGAGTCATAGTACAGAGGCAGGCATCTCTCAGTGGGGAACCGTTCTGAGAAATGCCTCAGTAGCCAATTTCATCATTGTGCAAACCTCAGAGAGTCCTCACACAAGTCTGAGGACCTAGCCCACTACCCACCTCGGGGGTATAGAGTAGTCTATTGTTCCTAGGCTACAAACCTAAAAAGCGTGTGATTGGACTGAATCCTGTTGGCAACTGTATCATAATGCTTAATATTTGCGTATCTAAACACATCTAAACACAGGAAAGGTACATTAAAAAAACACAGTGGAAATAATAAAAAACGGCATAGGGCACTTACTGTGAATGGGGCTGGCAGGCCTCGAAGTTATTCTGGGTGAGTCAGAGAGTAAGTGGTGAGGGAATGTGAAGGTCTAGGATGTTACTGTGTACTACTTGTTTTTTTTTTGTTTTTTTCTTGAGGCAGAGTCTCCCTCACCCTGGGTAGAGTGCCGTGGCATCATGACAGCTCACAGACACCTCACACTTTTGGGCTTGAGCAATCCTCTTGCCTCGGCCTCCCAAGTAACTGAGACTATAAGCCTACCCCACTGCCCTCTGCTAGTTTTTCTATTTTTAATAGAGATGGGGTCTTGCTCTTGTTCAGGCTGGTCCCAAACTCCTGAACTCAAGCAATCCTCCCAGAGTGCTAGGATTACCTGGTTCCTAGGGTTTACTACTTATACACTTTATACACACTGTACATTTAGGCGAACCGAATTTATTTAAAAGATTTCTTCTTTCTGTAATGATAAATGAATTTTACCTCAGTGTAATTTTTTTACTTTACAAACTTTTAATTTTTTTAAAACTTTTTGACTCTTTTGTAATAACACAACTTAAAACATAAACACATTGTATAGCTGTAAAAAATATTTTCTTTTCTTTGTATCCTTATTCTACAAACTTTTTTATATTTTTTTTTTTTTTTTGAGACAGAGTCTCAAACTGTGACCCTGGGTAGAGTGCTGTGGCATCATAGCTCATAGCAATCTCAAACTCTTGGGTTCAAGTGATCTTCTTGCCTCAGTTTTTCTATTTTTATTTTTTTGATATTTTTCTGAGACAGAGTTTCATGTCACCCTCGGTAGAGTGAGGTGACGTCACAGCTCACAGCAACCTCCAACTCTTAGGCTTAAGCAATTCTCTTGCCTCAGCCTCCCAAGTAGCTGGGACTATAGGTGCTGGCCACAACACCTGGTTATTTTTTTGTTGCAGTTGTTTAGCCGTTGTTTAACTGGCCCAGGCCAGGTTTGAACGTGCCACCCTTGGTGTATGTGGCTGGTGCCATAACCACTGTGCTTATGGGCGCTGAGCCAGTTTTTCTATTTTTATTTTATTTTATTTTTTGAGACGGAGCCTCAAGCTATCCCCCTGGGTAGAGTGCCATGGCATCACAGCTCATAGCAGCCTCCAACTCCTGGGCTCAAGCGAGTCTCCTGCCTCTGCCTCCCAAGTAGCTGGGACTACAGACACCCGCCACAACGCCCGGCCATTTTTTGGTTGCAGCCATCATTGTTGTTTGGCGGACCCGGGCTGGGGATTCGAACCCGCCACCTTAGGTGTACGTGGCTGGCGCCTTAGCCGATTGAGCCACAAGCACCAAGCCAGTTCTTCTATTTTTAGTAGAGACAGGGTCCTGCTTTTATTTGTGCTGGTTTCAAACTCCTGAGCTCAAGCAATCCACCCACCTCGGCCTCCCAGAGTGCTAGTGTTACAGGCATGAGCCACCACACCTGGCCATATGTATTTTTACATTTTTAACTTTTAAATGTTTTTGTTGTGAATGAAGAGACAAACATATGCATTCACCTGGCCTACACAAGGTCAGGCTCATCAAGAATCACTAGGAGATGGGAATTTTTCCAGTTGCATTATAATTTAATGCATGTGTGCTCTGTTGACTGCCACTTCGTTAACCAGCACATGATCGTATACCCAAAGCTGGGATACGCTGCATTGGTTTGGGTTTGCTGAGAAGCAGCCCCTGAGACAAGCCCCTGAGTGCAAATGGTTTATTTGGGAGGTGAAAGAGACGAGTAGGGAGTTGAGGATGCAGAACAGGCAAGAGCAGACAGTTAATGAAGGGGTAGTTATCAGCCAGCTCCCACTCCAGGCAACAGGACCTGACTCTCACGGGGATTTTTGCCGGTACCATAAAGACTATATCTCTAAACTCTCAAAAATAGGGAATTATGTAAATTATAGTCTGTGCCCTCCATAGAAAATCATGAAAAACAAACAAAAATAGACAATAGAGATTATACCCAAGCAATTTTTCCACAACAAACCTTTTACTTATCTCTTCTTTCTCAGATTTTTTCCATAGTGAACACAGATCGCACATTGAATAAGAAGAATAGACATTCTGGTTCGGCCTGTAGTGTAAGTGGCTAAGACTCCAGTCACATACACCTGAGCTGTCGGGTTCGAATCCAGCCCAGGCCCACCAAACAACAGTGACGGCTGCAACCAAAAATTAGCTAGGCGTTATGGCAGGCACCTATGGTCCCAGCTACTTGGGAGACTGCGGCAGGAGATTCGCTTGAGCCCAGGAGTTGAAGGTTGCTGTGAGCTGTGATGCCAGGGCCCTCTACCAGGGGGACAGCTTGAGGCTCTGTCTCAAAAAAAAAAAAAAAAGGAGAAGAAGAAGAATAGGCATTCCAAAAAAGGAAAAAGTGCAATTCTTTTTTTTTTTTTTTTGGAGACAGAGCCTCAAGCTGTCCCCTTGGGTAGAGTGCCATGGCATCACAACTCACAGCAACCTCCAACTCCTGGACTCAAGCGAGGCTCCTGCCTCAGCCTCCCAAGTAGCCAGGACCACAGGCACCCACCACAATACCTAGCTATTTTTTTGGTTGCAGCCGTCATTGTTGTTTGGCAGGCCGGGCTGGATTTGAACCCATCACCTTAGGTATATGTGGCTGGCACCTTTGCCACTTGAGCCACAGGTGCTGAGCCCAAAAAAGTGCAATTCTAAAAAATATTAAGAAATTCTAAGCCAAATCCTTCTGGAAAACAAAGGCCTTCGCCAATGAGGGTGCCCTAGTTATCTTTAGCACAAAAATACAATTTTTTAAAGGGGGCTGGATTACTTCTATATAGAGAGCTGGCTGATAGGCAGATGTCCCTCTCTACCTGTCACCTGAGGAAGCCAGCTGTTTGCCTGTGAAATTCTGGTTGGCAGTTCTGTTTTTACATTATAACTAAGAACTCAGTTTTCCATTGCTAAGTGATAGGGTTTGGAATTTTTTTTTTTTTTTTTTGTAGAGACAGAGTCTTACTTTATCACCCTTGGTAGAGTGCTGTGGCATCACAGCTCACAGCAACCTCCAACTCCTGGGCCTAGGCAATTCTCTTGCCTCAGCCTCCCGAGTAGCTGGGAATACAGGCACCCACCACAACACCCAGCTATTTTTTTTTTTTTTTTGAGACGGAGCCTCAAGCTATCCCCCTGGGTAGAGTGCCATGGTATCACAGCTCATAGCAACCTCCAACTCCTGGGCCCAAGAGAGTCTCCTGCCTCAGCCTCCCAAGTAGCTGGGACCACAGGCACCCGCCACAACGCCCGGCCATTTTTTTTTTTGGTTGCAGCCATCATTGTTGTTTGGCAGCCCCGGGCTGGGGATTCAAACCCGCCACCTTAGGTGTATGTGGCTGGCGCCTTAGCCAATTGAGCCACAGGCGCCAAGCCCCAGCTATATTTTTTTTTGTTGTTGTTGCAGTTTGGCTGGGGCCTAGTTTGAACCCGCCACCCTCTGTATCTGGGGCCAGCACCCTACCCACTGAGCCACAGGAGCCTCCCTAGGGTTTGCAATTTTTCTAGAGAGAAACAAAACAAAACAAATCTCTCTGCCCACTGGCCTGCAACCAAATGGTAAAATTCAGCTGTTGGAGATTCATTCCTTTGGCTGAACTCATACATTCTGGTCACCTCTTATTACCCCAAGATGAGGAGCTACTTCTCAGTGTGCCCCAGTCTGTATGTGGCCCCTGAAAAGCCAAGCTGGGGCCATTTGCTTTACCCTTCACATCAGACCCATGGCCCAGGCAAGTGGGAGTCTGTTTGCCCAGGTCTTCCTGAGTGGAAGCTTCTGCTGAGGAGTGAAGGATCTTGTTGAGCAAGACCAACTGGATGAGCCACCTGTTCATTGCCAATGAAAGGTGGGATTGGGAAGCAGATTCTCCCCTCTGGGACACTGAAACTGTGTGGCCCAAGGGAGTCTGGGAAAATCCTTGCTCCTCCATCATCCAGGGGCATAGAGTTCCTTCCTGTTTGGATGGTGGCCATGGTGGCTTTGACTAATCCTGCACAGCCTGGAGAGAACTCATTTAAGAATCATAATGGGTGAAACTGGAGGGTGAACTTTCCTTCAGGTGCACCAGGTAGAAAATCTCTCAGCTCCAAGCTCAGCAGGAAAGCCTGCCAAGTGCCTTCCCCCACCAGCTGAAAGAATCCAACCTCCTTGCTCCTTCCCCATTCTCCACGGCCAGCCCAAACCTGTCCTCTCCCTTGTCGGCATCTTTCCTCCCGCTGTAAAACTATCAATCAAAGTTCACATTTCTTAGTGCCCATACCCCTAAATTCTCAAAACTCTTTTTGTTTATTCATTTGTTTTCGTTTATGTTTTGGAAACAAGAGTCTCACTTTGTCACCCCCAATAGAGTGCTGTGGTGTCACAGCTCACAGAAATCTCAAACTTTTGGGTTCAAGCCATTCTCTTGCCTCAGCCTCCCAAGTAACTGGGACTACAGGTGCCCACCACAATGCCCGACTATTTTTAGAGACGAGGTCTCACTCACTCAAACTGGTCTTGGACCTGTGAGCTCAAGCCATCAGCCCTTCTCAGCCTCTCAGAGTGCTAGGATTACAGGCGTGAGCCACCACGCCCAGCCTTAAATTCTCAAAATGATCTTCATGGAAGGAAAGGAGCTGATCAACCATTTCAAACTATTAACGAATAAGAACACCTTAATGTATTTTGCCAAAGAAATTAATCTCTAACAGCTGAAACATAGCATTTGATTGCAGGCCAGTGGCTATAAAGATTTGTTTGGTTTTATTTAATGCCTTCCTAGAAAAATTCTAAACCAGACCACTTAGCAACTGAAAACTGAGCTCTCAGAACATAAAAACAGCACTGCCAGCCAGAATCTCACAGATACATAACCCATGAAAATTTTGAGACTACATAATAAAAATAGAAAATATGTATCAAGTAATTTTGATGCTCTCCAAATCCTATCATCTCATTTAATCCACCCACTAACCTTATAAAGTAGGAGCTGTTGTTCTCACCCCCACCTTATAGATGAAGATGCTGTGGTGTGGAGAGGTTAAAAAACTTTCTATAACTTTATGACGCTCACATTACAACCAGAAGATGGGGTTTGAACCCTGAACGTCTAACTTCAGAGTGTGAACCCTTCTACTGTGCAATATTGCCTTCCACTCCCTGTGGACAGACTAGGAAACTGAAATTGCATGGGACTGGAGGTGCACAGAGCGATGCGTGAAGGGCCAAAGCCAGAGTCTTCCTGCTTCTTGGCACTAGTTCTCCTTCACCAGAAAAGCAGGAAGTTCAATTCTCTGAGTCACAGAGGGCAGAAGGAGGCAGGGAGAGCCTGTCAAATACTTTTAATTGGCAGTCAAATATTTTTTTTTAACCATGACAACCTTTGTTCAAATGAAATCTTACTGAGAAGTCCAATATATCCTGCAGATATAAATGAGTTACTCGGGGGGGAAGGTGGGAGAGGACAGCCCAAACTTTAATCTTAACCCTGCAGTAGCCCCAGAGGCCCTTCCACGGAAGCCCTAGGCTTTGAGAAGCAGATTTGGAAAACTCCCTGCTGCTGACTGCAGAAATGGTAAAAATGCTAAAGAAGTGGAGCCCATTTATCCCCTCCTAGAACTGGGGCTGGCCCATGACTTGCTCTGACCAATAGCATGCAGCGGGAATGACATCATAGTTGAGTCTAGGCCTCAAGAGACTTTGCGCTCTTCTGTACTGGCTCTTGGGGCCCTCCTGCCACCAGGGGAACAAACCCAGGCTGGCCCACTGGATGATGAGAGCCCATGTGGCCCCAGCTATTCTAGCTGAGACCATCATAAGCCAGGCCAGTAGCTGACCATGCCCATCTGAGAGCAGCCCAGCCCAGCACAGCCAGAAGGACAGTCCAGCTGGCGAAATCAGGCCAAATAGCTAACCTACTGCATTGTGCTAATGGTCAGTTAATGCTGTTGTTTTTAACTATTAAGTCTGCAACTGACTGATGCCGTTTCCTAATAGATAAAGCTCAAAATGATACCATAGACTTCTCCTCAGGTCTCAAACTCTGGGTAAATGGCACAGCTAGGCATCACTCCCCAGAATGTGCCATAGCTCCAGGCCGAACCATAGCCCCCACCAGTCCACCTATGCCTTAGGCCAGAGGTTCTCAACCTTCCTAATGCTGTGACCCTTTAATATAGTTCCTGTGGGTTGAGAACTGCTGCCTGAGGCAGTAATGGGCAAAGGATACACATGTTCCCATCTGCCTTTATTCTAAACCGAATTACAATCGCAGAGGGGCGAGTCAGACTCCATTACCTGGTTCCAAGAGGGCCACATCTCCATCTAAAGATCTCAGTTCAGAATCCACTTCCGTGGTGAAAGGATGCCACACTGTTCCCTACAGGTGCCTCTGGGTTTGTGGCAGTCTCAAAGCCTGGGTTGGGGGCTGGGGGAGAAGGTCTTAAAAGGTTAAACCTGGCACATTAAAGCTGCTCAAAAAACACCAAAAAAAGGTAAATGAAAATATTCAGCTGCAGCGGGAGAAATCCAGCCCTGAGGCCCGGGGTTGATCTTTCCAAGGATCGAGCACGCTGCAAAGCTGTCTCCATTTATTTACTTCTAATTGAAAGCTGGCGTGCTGAGGGTTACTCCACCCAGGCGTGAAGCGTAGCCATCCGTGAAAGATTTCCCAAGACCTCTCCCTCCGCAGAAGCATCCTTCATGTGCTTGAAAGGGAAAATGTCAAGGGGGCACTAAATTAAAACTCAGTTTTGTCTTTGAAAAATAGATTCAATCCTCGGTAGGACTTGGTTGGAGAGATACTAGCATTAGCATAATTTCTCAGTGCATTTTATAGGCCAGTCAGGAAAAAAAAAAGGATGTTCAGAAAATCTACCAGCAAAAAAGGTCTCCTGGGGGCCCCACGTGCTATTTTGCACAGATAGAGACTCCTGGGACTCTGGTTGACAATGGGTGGTTTGCTCAGTGAAATTTTACCTCTTACAGGGATGGTTTCAACACAATTGGTGGTAAATACCATAGAGGAGAAATAAGTTGGCTCGCTTTCAAGATTGTTAGCTATATCCAAGTTCATTAGTTCACTCCCTCCCGCCCCCCCTTCAATCATACAACAAATGCTCATTGAGTTCCTGTAATGCTCAAGGCCTGTGTTGGCCACAGTGCATACAACTGTATATAAGACAGCCTGCTCAGAACCGACAGTCTACCAGAAAAGAAAGACAAGCCAGTAAGTTAACACATTAGGGTGCCCTCTGGAAAACCTTCCATGAGTCAGTTTTGAACATGAGCCAGATAGAGTAAAACCCTGACCCCATTCAGCAGGTGCCCATGAAGCAGCAATAGAAGCATGTGAGCATGTATGGGACTGCCTGCTTGGGTTTCTGCCTCTTTTCTTAGGCAAACTTTATCCTTAGCAAACAGAAGGAAGAACATGGGGCGTTGGATTAGAGTCCATGCAAGGGCAGGCTTTGCCTTACCGTGGATGTACCTTGTCTTGGACAAGATGCCTGACTCTCAGAGCCTTGACTTCCTTATTGCTAAAATAAGGACAACAGCAGCGCTAGGGCAGAAACTACCTGCCTCATGTTATTGCCTCCTTTTATTCTTAGGAACACAGCCTTGCCATTACTGAGCACTGCAGTAAGACACCTAAAAAACTAGCCTTCCTTGTGGCTAGGTGTTTCCACCAGAGCACTCTCTGGCCCATGAGATATAAGTAGAGTTGTTTGGTGGGGTTTCTGGGAAAGTCTTGTTAAGGGAGAGACTACCTTTATTGTGCTGGCACTTAAAAAGCTTTTTGATCTTGCTCCCTCCCCTCATTGTCAGGAATGATGTCGACTTAATGGCTGGAGCTACAGCAGCTATATTGAATAGGGTGACCAGATTTTCACATCGGTAAGGTGGGTCAACATGGGGGGGGCAGAGAGGGGGCAGGGGACGGGGCAGGCAGGGCCTGACAACAATGCAAACTTTGATAAGCAGTTCTCGATAATCACTTCTCAGCAATTATTTATTACAGTTTAACATTATAAAATGAACAAAAATAATATAAAACTCACATTCTGGCAAACTAGCCATATGGCGGCCGAAAACCGTATATTCCCTTCTTGTTCTCCAGCCCATGCCTGCATTCTTTCCAAAAATCGGGACTTTTTAAAAATGCCACGGGACACGGGACAAATTGTTGAAAAGCAGGACTGTCCCGCCAAAATCGGGACGTCTGGTCACCCTAATATTGAACCATGAGGTAACTTTGAAGAAAGAACCCCTAAACCAAGAAAGACAAAAGGAGCTTGAGACTGGTGATCTTGGAGCTACTATTAAGCTCATAGCTGCCAAGCTGCAGGCTTCTTTTATGTGTGAGAAGAATTAAGTATTTTTTAAAATCACTGTCATTCCTGGTCTCTTAAAAGCAATTCCTAATACAAGCAGTCGTAAGTGTTATTGTGGTAATTGAATGAGGTCATTCACATAGACCATTCACAGAGACACAGTTTCTGGACCATAGTGAGCTCTTAGTGCTGAAGACTCCACACTACCATTATGCAAATGAAATATTTACATTGTCTTTTCAGCTCAGCCTGTTGTAACAAAGTACTACAGACTGAGTGTCTTAAACAACAGACATTCATGTCTTATAGATCTGAGGGCTGGGAAGTCCAAGGCCAAGGTACTGGCCTATTTTGTTCCCTAGTGAGAGCTCTCGTCCTGGCTTGCAGATGGCTATGTTCTCATTGTGTGTTCACGTGGAGAAGAGAAAGAGAACTTTGGCCCCTCTTCCTCTTCTTATAAGGACACTAATCCCATCATGGAGACCCCACTATCACGACTTCATCTAAACCTAATTACTTCTCCAAAGCCCCACCTCCAAATAGCATCACTTTGGGGACTAAGGCTGCAACCGGGATGAGGGGACATAAATGTTCAGTCCACAACATACCTAAGGAGAGGGTACGAGTGAGTTTGCTTAAGTTAGGTTAGCATAAGTAGGAAATCTCCCGGGTTATAGTTAGAGCCCTGAGAGTTATGATAAGAGGAGATCAGAATACTCTGGCTCTCTGAGAGTCTAATGCAATGTCTGGGGATTGGAGATTGTGCCCTTAACCTATTCTTTCTGGCTGCACTTAGATGGGAAAGTCATTCATTCATCAAAGCCACTCCTAATTCAAGAGAGTAAAACCACAACATCTGATTAAGAAAAGAAGACCTTGGACAATGAAATTGATGGTCAAACCACACATCCATCAGGCATGTGATCTTTTGCTTTGTAGATGACACAATAACAACAGTGGGAGACTGTATTGAGTGTGTGCCGGGTGCTGTCTGAGGTCTTATTGAGGGAGTGACTCAGTCAGCAGCCAGCAAAAGCAGAGGGCATGCTCAGATTGGGAGCTTTGAGCAGAGCGCAAACAGAGCTCAATAGAGAGCACATTTGCTTGTGTGGGCAAGGTAGAGAGAAACCACAGGGATAGTGCAGTGCCCCAGGGTACAGTGACAGTGGGGCTGTCAGCCTCCTGGCCTAAAGCAACAAGGAGAAAGAACAGGTGCCAGCTCCTGTGGAGAGGGCTGCCTAGCAGGATCTAGGGCCCTTGGTGAGGGAACACAGCCAGCCCACCCTAACCCCAAGGGAGTGAACCTGATCTTAGTTCTTTCCTGCTCTAGCTCCATGTGCCCCACAGTGGAAGACCAATCAGAACCAGAGGGCAGTGAGTCCATGGCTACCACCTGCTCAA
>CAUYQV010038231.1:0-28840 GCA_963574575.1 Galagoides demidoff | reverse complement strand
ACCTGTGGTCCCAGCTACTTGGGAGGCAGAGGCAGGAGACTCGCTTGAGCCCAGGAGTTGGAGGTTGCTATGAGCTGTGATGCCATGGCACTCTACCCAGGGGGATAGCTTGAGGCTCCATCTCAAAAAAAAAAAAAAAGATTTTAGTAATAAAGACAAAATAAATCAGCTTGGCGCTTGTGGCTCAAGTGGCTAAGGTGCCAGCCACATACACTTAAGGTGGCAGGTTCGAATCCAGCCCAGACCCACCAAAACAACAATGATGGCTGCAACCAAAAAATAGCCTGGCGTTGTGGCGGGCGCCTGTGGTCCCCGCTACTTGGGAGGTGGAGGCAGGAGACTCCCTTGAGCCCAGGAGTTGGAGGTTGCTGTGAGCTATGATGCCATAGCACCCTACCCAGGGGGACAGCTTGAGGCTCTGTCTCAAAAAAAAAATAAAACAAAACAAAATAAATCCTTAAATTAGAGATCCTTAAATTAGATTCTTCTTTGCCACCTCAAGTTTGACTATTCCACTGGATGAAATGAATTAATTTTTGTTGTCTGACTTCGTTTACTAATTTAAACATGGATCACAGCAGCAACATCATAATTACTACATTAATTCCCCCAGTTTTAATTCCGTTTCTAACTATTTATGCAGTGCTCCTAATTCACACAGCACAGTACCCAGCTCTGAAAAGAATCAGACAATTGAATAAATTGCAGCTCTGGCTTCTGAGTGAGAGGGGTGAATACAGCACTTGGCCACAATAGTATGAGTCTGCCTAAAAGGCCCATGCTTTAAGGAATGTGTAAGCCAGACTCCAAGAGCACCTAGCTTCCTCACCAGAGAGTGCTTAGGGTCACCAATGGATGTGACACTTCTAAAACCTCAGCCACTTCTAAGCCACCCAGGGGCTCAATAGAATAATAATAAGTAAAGTACTTTTCCAAGTCCTCTGGCTATGAATAGTTCCTCTTCTACAAAGATTGCTATTAAAATTTAAATAAGCTGCCTGTAATCCTAGCACCAGCACTCTGGGAGGCCCAGGCAGGTGGATTGCTTGACCTCACTAGCTTGAGACCAGCCTGAGCACAAAGTGAGACCTCATCTCTGCTAAAAATAGAAAAACTGAGGCAAGAGAATTGCTTGAGACCAAGAGATGAAGGTTGCTGTGAGCTAAGACACCACAGCACTCTACCCAGGGTGACAACTTGAGACTCTTGTCTCAAAAAATAAATAAATAAAATAAAATTTAAATAAATCATACATCACATAGAAAGCTTTAAAAAAGTGTCAGTTAAAAAGACAGCAATATTTTACCACCACTTAAGTAATTTTATTCAGAAAAGTCAACTTTTTTTTTTTTTTACTCTGTTAAATGGAGCATGGCAGATGGCTCAGAAAACCATCCCCGCTCTGACTCCAGACACTGGCCACCCTAGAGTTCTCTCTGCAGCTCCATGGAGTTTGGAAAGCAGTCTTAGACTGGATCACCTGTTTCGAAGTTCACTCTGAGCTGGTCTTCTTCTGGTCAAGAAACAAGTTTTAGTTAACACCTTCCCACATGCTGAGTTGCTAAACAAAACTGGGGTAAATCCAGGAAGGTAAGCCCAGTTCCACCCTGGACAGATTGTCAAAAGACAATTGCAGGTCTCTTTTACATTTCCAAAGATTAAATACTTTGGAAATCTTCAAATTATGTAAATTAAAATACCTAGCTCTTTTTTCTTTTGAAGTTTTTGGCTGGGGCTGGGTTTGAACCCACCACCTTCAGCATATGGGGCCGGCACCCTACTCCTTTGAGCCACAGGCACCACCCTTTCTTTTTATTTTCTTCATCTGTCTATAGAACTACTTTCTTCTTCGACATTTTCTCCCCCAGGCAACTTATTTTTGTTTTGTAAATAGTTAATATATTTGCTTCCTTCACAAAGGCAAACTAAAAATGCGTACTCTGAGTAGAATCCTTTCTGCTCCAGCCCCATCCAGCCTGTTCCCATGGCAACACTTTATATTACCTCCTTGTTTATCCATCCCAGTGATTCTTCACATCAACAGAAGCAAAAGCAAATGTACATCATCATCTTCTTCACTTTGTAACACCTGAAATAGGAGGTTCTATATGTTTTTTGTATCTTGCCTTTTAAACTTTTTATTTTTTAGACATAGTCTCACTTTGTCGCCCTTGGTAGAGTGGCGTCACAGCTCACAGCAACCTCAAATTCTTGGGCTTAAGTGATTCTCTTGCCTCAGCCTCCCAAGTAGCTTGGGCCACAGGCACCCGCCACGATGCCTGGCTATTTTTTGGTTGTAGTTGTCATTGTTGTTTGGCAGGTCCAGGCTGGATTCAAACCAGCCAGCTCCGGTGTATGTGGCTTGGAGCCCTAGCCACTTGGGCTACAGGCACTGAGCCTGTACCTTACCTTTTAATGTGCCTGGACTTCTCTCTCAGTATGGAGAGATCGCCTTCATTCTTTTTTATAGTTACATTAATAGCCTCGTGCTGGATTATTTCTAATCTTTTGCTATGGCAACCAAAGTCACAAAGGATAACTCTGTCTCTGACATTTTTTGCCAGCATATCTGGAGGATAAAGTCCTACAAGTGGGATTGTTAGGTCAAAGAACTTGCCCACAAGTCCCATTTCAAGGCTAAGACATCTAAATCCAGGGCTTGGTTGCGAACAGGGCAGTTAATACGTGGTCCCTGGATGACTGCTGGCCTCACAGCGCAGAAACTGATAGGAGTTAGATACTTTAGAGCAACTTTACCTTGTTGTGTCATCCAAAAGCATGATCATTTTTCTAAGTGGTTCATTTTTATTTGTATTCATCTGAGAAAACTGGAAAGAAAAAGTTACTTCTTATGGCTAAAATTATTAATAAAAATCAATGTTTCCAAAGTTATCGACAGCATCTTATCTAACGCAAGATTTCCTTTGAATCATTTCAAATTCAGAAAGATTTGTTATCTAAACTTATGGAAAAGTTGTGGAAAAATAGAACTATCCCCAAACATCAAAGAACAAAACATAATTTGACTAACCAAAAAGAGAGAACATATTTTAATAATTTAAGAGCAACTAATTTAATATCAGCATACTGGGGTATGAGAGAGGCTGTATCCAAAAAAAAAGAAAGAAAAAAAAAGAAGATGTTAGAAAGTCTATGCTTTATAATCTATAAATCTATAATTTGTTTTGTAATCTTACCATTTTGGTGGGGAGAGAGACTGAGTCCTGCTTTTTCTCCCAAGGTGATGTAGAATGACATCATAGCTCACGGCAGTCTCAAACTCCTAGGCTCAATTGACTCTCCTCCCTCAGTTTCCTGAGTAGCTGGAACTACAGGCTCATACCATCACTCCTGGCTAATTTTTTTTTTTTTTTTTTTAGACAGAGTCTTACTTTTTTTGCCCTTGGTAGGGTACCATAGCGTCACAGCTCACAGCAACCTCAAACTCCTGGACTCAAACAATCCTCCTGCTTCAGCCTCCCGAGTAGCTAGACTACAGTCACTCGCCACAATGCCCAGCTATTTTTAGAGACGGGTCTCACTCTTGCTCAGGCTGGTCTTGAACACATGAGCTCAGAGAATCCACCTGCCTCAGACTCCCAGAGTGCTCCCAGCTAATTTTTCTATTGTTAGTAGAGACAGGGTCTGGCTCTTGCTCAAGCTGGTCTAGAATTCCTGAGCTGCAAGGATCTTCCCATCTTGGCCTCCCGGAGTACTAGGATTACAGGCATAAACCATGCCTGGCCTGAGATTATACATATTATTGGCATGAGACATTAAAATGTGCTCTCTTTGTAATATAGGCTGTGGCATCTTTGCTAACCCTATGTTTGCTGAGTTGATTATGGGCCAGCATGGAAGGAAGAAGTAGACTTTTATATTTGTAATACAGTCTGTGTCTGTGGCATCATCTGTACCGTTGCCCAATTCCTCGCAATGTGGAGTTAGTGAAGATCATATAGGAAAGGAATAAGGTTTGCCAGAAATCTTTTTTATATAGTTCACAAAGTTGTTTTAGAGTCTGAAGTTTTAAAAATACAGAATAGCTATCTATCCAAGTGCTTGGTGTGGGTTCAGTGACCACTTTCAGTGTGGGTAGCTGGAAGGGTGCCCTGAAAGATAGAAGTTTTAAGTTTAAGTGAACTTAAGAATACATGATAGCTAATATTTTTTAATAAGGGGCTTCATGATTTGAAAATGCTATGTATTTAGGCTTCTAGAATGTTTTTATTAAATTGGCAGATAGGTCTACTGATAAACATGTAAGATCTTCTTTCAAATCCTGGGACATAGGTGTGGTCAACTTTACTGAAAGATGCATAAGCTGTAGCTTCTTGGATTTTGAAACTTACCCAAATTCAGGTAGTTAGAAAATGGTAGAGCCAAAGTGAAACTTGATCCGTTTGATTTCACAGTGTTTCTAACAGTCACACTGCCTTGCGGATTACACATAGTAGTGACATTTAGATCACAGACATGTCCAAAGATTTTCCTATGTTTTGCATTCATACCAGGCAGTCTTAAAACAGTTAACTAAGCCATTACTAGGCAATCTTAAAACAGTTAACTAAGCCATATCCTCGCAGATGCATGTGCTTTTGGATGGGCTTGGTGCTGTTCAGTGATGAGGTTTTAGCAGGACGGGCAATTTTGTTGAAGGTGGATGGAGCCACTCTTCAGCACTGCTTACCATGCTGCTGGTAGCAATTAGGGTTGACTCACCTTGGCAGTTGTGTGAGTAGCTGTTCCTCCTAAGGCACCTTGGGACTGGAATTTGGCCACACAATCACACAGTTAAGGACAGTTCTGGCATTTATATACAAATCTCACAGTAGTAGGTATACCATAACATTTTGGTAAGTAAAATGTCTTTCTGTTTTTTAAATGTATCTTTTCCCAATTCTACATGAAAATTTGGTAAATATGAAAAGTTTAAACAACAAAAACCACCACTTAAAGACCACCATTGGTAATATTTGGTGTAGATGCAGTCAGCTTTTATTTCAGTGTATGCCTATTTAAAAATACAAACTTAAAGCCATATCCATTTTTACTTAGTGTAACCTCAGCATTCTCCCCATGTGCTTAAATATTCTCCTACAGCATGCTTTAGTGGCTATAAAGTATTCTCTTTGGTACTGAGAATAAGAGAGTCCATCCTGTTATTGTGGAGACATGATCCTCATTTATTTGAGTTAGAACCTCTCTAAATCAGGTCACTGTGTTAGGACAGATGGACTCAAACAAAACTTCATAGTTGCCACGGATTTTCATACATCTTATAAAGTAACTAATGATGGTTTAGAACAGTGGTTCTCAACCTGTGGGGCGCGACCCCTTTGGGGGTTGAACGACCCTTTCATAGGGGTCGCCTAAATACATCCTGCATAACAGATATTTACATTACATTTCATAACAGTAGCAAAATTACAGTTATGAACTAACAATGAAAATAATTTTTAGGGTCACCACAACATGAGGAAGTGTATTAAAGGGCTGCAGCAGTAGGAAGCTTGAGAACCACTGGTTTAGGACATGATGAGAAAATCCAGTTTTGATCTTTTCCTCTGTCTTATCATACATGAGTTTGACTTGTAAGCTTCCAGTGCAAATGTTATGCATGACTTCAGCATTGGGAAACCTTTTTGACTGGGAAACTTTGAAACCACCTTTTTCTCTTTCTTTGAAGTGGCCACCAGTGACAAGTTACATCAGCCTTTTTATAACACTTCTCAGATCCTCATTTGCAGGTGATTTGTCCCTCCTCATTGGCTGTACTGAGTTAATCAAACTTCTTTCCCCTCTCCTTTTTTGGCTAAATAATTCACATGGGCTAAACCCTGGGTCAGCAGCTCCCTTGAGCTGAAGAAGCCCCAGACCTCACGAGTGATGCTGCTCTAGTACTGTCTTGGAGAGACATCACAGTGCAGTCCTAATGTGGCTTTTCCCAAAACTGAGGGGGTCTGTGCTCCTGGGGATTGGAATTACCAAACTGAGAAGTTGATTGCACTGAGATGGGTGGTGAACATTTAACAGAAGCACTCCACTTAGAAAAGGCTCCTATGAACCTGGGGCTATGATGTATCATTAATTATCATTCTTCTCTTAAAGGCTGTCATTGTTGGGTTAAGTCATTATCATCCTCCCTCCACCATTGCTCTTCAGCCACGGTTCCTGATTGCCCTGGGGATTCCAGAGTGCCGGGGTGGGGCAGGGGTGAGGAAAGGAGGACAGGGCCATTGACCTTGTTGTCCCATCATCCAGCAGCTTAGCTTTTATATGTTTTATGCGTTGAATTCCACAGATTTTTGCTGAAAGAAAGGACTCTACTCTTAAAAGAAGTAAAGACTGTGAAAGTCAGTTACAAATAGGATGGAAGGATGAAAAAGAGATGAAAAATAGATGTTCCCATGGTGTCACGTCTGAGTTGCCATTATGCTTGTGATTCTCCTGTAGTGACATGGTTCTCCTTGCCATGGTACTTTCTGTGAGCCCTGCCCTCTGGTTGGAGCGCTCATAGACGGACCTGCCTTAGGACAGTGGTTTCAGAAGAGCCCCAGAAGTGTTAGGATTAGGAGAGAGGAAGGAGTGATCGCCTACAAGCCCTGGCAGTGGAAAGGATCCTTGCAGGGAGGAGCCCGTGAGTGGTGGGGAGACTCTTTTCCACATTCTGGTTGATGTGGGTTACCCAGCTGGAGGGTTCTCTTTCTATCACTGATGTAGTATATGAAACTCAGCCTGACAGTCTGTGAAATCTTCATTATCTATTTCTAGACTCTTGTAAAACATTTCAGTTGGCCTCTTTAAAACTGAAGATTATCTTGGTGAATCTCAGAACCAACTATTCCTGAATCAGGAGATTTAGCAGTGTTTGTTCCACAGTCAGTTGACTGGCTAAAGAATTTCTTGAATGGTATTTTTAGCCAACAAAGACTGAGGAGCTAACTAAATGATTTGCAATAACTGATTTACAATTGGTGCTAGAATCCTTAATCAACAGTTCAAACTCTCCCCTATTTATTTATAGGACAGGTATGCAGGGGTGTCAATAGGAAGACCTCTCCAGTTATTCAATGAATAAGCTTTTTCTTGAGGTTAAAACTGAAGAGAAAATTCTTTCCTTCCCCATTAGGAAAGGGGTGAATTATGCCCAATTTGCAAACGTAACAGGACACACTGGCATCACCTAGGGCCCCAGCTATTTATCTGTGTGCTGGCTGCTGCAGCTCCTGGCCTATTTCCCACCACAGAATGTGGCTGTACTTTTTTGTGCACTGCATAACCCTTGGGGTGACATTCACATTCAACCAGATGTGAGTGAATGGCGCCCCTGGGACTGTGGAGTGCTGTGGCCCTGGGTATAGATCATTCATTCTGTCATTCATGTATTCATCAAGTCACTTTTGAGTCCCTCCACTTGGTGCCTGCCAGTAGTCTAGGTACCAGATTCCATAGTGAGCAAGACAAACGAGGTCCCTTCTCCCATGGAACTGACAGTCCAATGGGAGTGGGCAGGGCGGCTCACAGAGATAAATAATAAGGAGGCAGGTAAATGATATTTCAAATACCATGCTCTAAAGAAAATAGAATGACTACGTTTGGGGTAGGAAGGACTAATTTAAATTGAATCTGAAATGTGCAACTTATATTCTTGTTGACAGTTTGTTTCTCGCACTGTATATATTTTTATATTCACCAGCCTTCTCATTAAATAATTTTGAGAAGAGGTGAGATTTTTCCCTCTTATCAAAATTGGATTTTCTGTATGACCTAAAGAATTAAGATGTTTCTCAAGAGCCAGTTTTCAGTGGTAAAACTGAAAAAACTTGTTTTCTTCAGTAGTTTGTCAAAATAGATTTTTAAAATAATTAACTGTTGGCCGATAGCATATAAAAAGAAATTTCTCATTCATTCAGGGGAAACCAGCCGTACGCTGCTCATAAAGGTTGAAGATAGAGAAATTGGACTGATTCCGTTGAGGATCTGAGATGCGTTGCTCCCCGTGTTAGATGGGTCACTGGGACTCGCTGACCCTCCCCATCCCAGGCCCCTTAAAATGTCCTTATTCTTTCTGTTCATTCTCACTACTCTATCACCACGGTAGTGAGGTCCTTATCCCCTCAGGCTGGTCTATTTCAGAAGTTTTCCCCTTGATATCTGTGTCTCTGGTTTAATTAATACAGTTTTAGTTTTTCTGACGCTACATTCATAGTTCTGTTCCCTTTTGAAAGCCTTTAAGGATAATCTTCCGCTCACTTGAGGGTGAAGGCCGGGCTGGGATGGCATTTGACGGCCTCTGTCATCTGCCTCCAGCCTGTTCTTCCCGTCTGATCCCTGCTTTCCCCCAGTGTAGACCTTTGCCCCTCCATCCAGAGTTTCCCTTCCCCCTTATTTGTTCCCTTTTCTCAAGCAATGTTTAGAAAATTCATTTCTTTACCCGTGTAAATCCTATTTGCTCCTCAAAGATCATGTCTTTTTTCTTTCCGGCTGCTTTAAAGATTTTGCTGTTTTAAGTGTTGTGTGGCTTGCTGCATGGAGTGGGGATTCCTTCCCTCTTTCCTGCCTCCCTCCTGCCTCCCTTCCCTCCCTGACTCTGTGTTGATAATTTTCTCACTCAGTCAGTAGGGATCCCTCTTGGTGCTACATCAGGAGTCGGATGCAGGGTTTATGGTGCCTTGCGTCTACTAATATAGTGTGATACAGAGAGGTTTCACTGCTCTGAACCTCCTCTGGGCTCCACCTGTCCCCCTCTATGTCCCCCAACTCCTGACAACCACTCATCGTTTTACTTACAGAGATTTAACTTTTCCAGAATGTCACATAGTTGGAATCATACAAAATGCAGCCTTTCACGTTTCCTCCACGTCTTGCATGTCTTTGCATGGTTTGAATCGCATACTGATGGCTTCTTTCTTTCTAACACTGAATGATATCCCATTATCTGGATGCCCTACAGTTTATCTGTTTACTGACTCAAGGACAGCTTTGTTGTTTCCATGTTTTGTCACTTATGAATAAAACTGCTATAAACATCTGTGTGCAGGTTTTTATGCTGATGTAAGTCTTGAATTCCATTGAGGGTAAAAACTGAGAACCTCATTATTGTGTCACATAGTAAGGGTGTTTAGTTTTGTGCGAAGCTGCCGAGCTCTCTTCCAAATTAGCAGTATCATTTTGCATCCGCACCAGCACTGAATGAGAGTTCCTCTGCCTCCACATCCTCACCAGCATTTGGTGGTATCGGAGTTCTGGCTTTTGGCCATTCTTATAGGTGTATAGCAGTATGCTGGGGGTTTTTGTTTTTGTGAGATGGAGTCTCACTAGTTGCTCAGACTAGAGTGCAGTGGCCATTCACGGCCCTGATTATAGTGCACTACAGCCTTGAACTCCTGGCTTCCAGTGAGCCTCCTGCCTCAGCCTCCCAAGTATCTATGGAACGGAGCCTGGGCATGTCACTGTCATTTTAATTTGCATTTGCCTGATGATGGACGATGTGGAGTTCTTTGTGTACGCTTATTCACACTATCCATATATCTTCTTTGGCAAAGTGTCTGTTAAGGCTCATTTTAAAGTCAGGTTGTTTTCTTATTGTTGAGTTCTAAGAGTTCATATCTTTTCTCTGAATCTTTGGCATGCCTTTTCATTCTTTTCACAATGTCTTTTACAGACTAGAAGTTTAAATTTTAATGAAGTTCAACGTAATTCTTTCTTTTGTGGATTGCGCTTTTGGTGTTGTGACTAAAAAGTCGTTGCCGTATGCAAGGTCAGCTAGATTTTCTTGTACATTATCTTCTTGGAGTTTTATAGCTTCTATTTTACAGTTAGGCCTAAGATTCATTTTGAGTTAATTTTTGCAAAAAGTGTAAGGTCCAGATTCATTTATTTACATGTGATATCCAGTTGTTTTGGTACCACTTGTTGAAAAGACTATGGTAGTACCTTCCCCACATTGGTAGTTCCTATTCCTTTAGAGCAGTTATTTTTCAACTTTTTTAATCTAACAGCACAATTGAACCTATAGTTAAACTTTAGCAACACACTTAGATTATGTTAATAAAAGAAAGAAAAAGAGTAAAAAAAGGAGATACTTACTGTGCTTTGAACTTCTTTGGCAAACATTTTAATTAATGATCTTTAAAACTTTTCATGGCACACCTCAGATCCTCTCAGAGCACACGGGTTGAAGACCCCTGCTTTAGAGCGTTGGTGTGTCTGTGGCTCTCCTCCTGTCCCCATCATCACTTTCCCTTCAACTCCAATGCCACCTGGACTAGGTTCCTGTTCATCTACTTAAACAACATGCGTTGAGCACCTGCTACTCAGTAGGAGCGGCTCTCAGGGCTGGAGATACTGTATTGAGCTGAATGAAGTCCCCATTTTCAGTGTCTGGGAGTGAGGAGTAGAGACCATGAACAGATGAATATGTCAGATAATGATGAGTTTTGGGAAGACAGTTAAAGTAGGGGAAGGTTATAGAGTGGTGGTGAGAATGTTTTTTGAGGGGAAAGCCAAGACAGGAATGTGGTGGTGTTTGAACTGGGACTGGGAGAACAGGCCTCAGTCAAAGGATATATGGGGAAGCATGTTTCAGACAGAAGAATCTGTAGTTACAAAGGCCTTGACATGATACTGTGTTTGATCTGTTTGACCAACATCAAAGGGGACCGGATGGCTAGAGTGGAGTGAGCAAAGAGGAGAATTTTAAGATATGAACTCGGAGCACTGGTAGGGGTCAGATCACACAGGGCCTGCAGGACACCACAAGGACTTTGGATTTTCCTCTGTGTAAAGGGAGAAAGGTATCTGAGATATTAAACAGAGAAATGGCACGATTTGATGTATGCCTTCAGAAATCCCTCTGGTTGCTGGGTGAAGAGCATACTATTTTTGATAAGAATGAGGCACAGGTCTATGGCCATACCACCCTGAACATGCCCAATCTCCTCTGACCTCAGAAGAATGAGGCACAAGAGAATACATGGAGATCAGTTAGGAGGCTGTCACAAAAGTCTAGGCCATCATATGTAGGACTGAACTAAGATGGAAGAAATGGTGCAATGAGAAGTGATGGGTTCTGGATATATTCCTAAAGAAGGGCTAATTTGGATTTGGGTTTGGATATGGACTTGGAAGAAAGAGAAACATCAAGGATTTCTCCAAAGATTTTGAACTGAGCAGCTGGTAATTAAGAGTCATTTACCGAGATGGAGGGTAAGTGCAGTAAGAAAATACTGGGGTTGTGAGGGTAGGGACTTAAGGGTTTATTAGTTAAAATAGAAACCTATCAGATGTCTACATGGGGTAGATGTCTAAGATAGCAGTTAGGTGATATAGACAGACACCCAAGATAACCTGTTAGATATCTGGGTAGGCAGTTGACTCTTTGAGCCTGGAGTTCCAGGGGGAAGTCCAGACTGAGGGTGTCTTTTTGGTTGAGCGTTATCCTAGGAGAGATGGTAAATAAAACTGTGGGTTGGAGGAGGTCATCTGAAGTCATTCTCAAAGTATTGTTGGGGCCTCTGGGGGTCCTTGAGACCGTTTAGGGGTCTGCAGAGCCAAAATAATTTTTATAATAACACTAAGATGTTATTTGCCTTTTTTATACTCTTTTGCTTCTTGGTGTATGGTATCATTTTTCAGACGCTATATGAGGGTATCACAACAGAGTGAATGCAGATATCAATAAAGGAATTCAGTGTTTTCTCTTGAGCCAGATGTAAAAGAGATTGGCAAAAATGATGCCACTCTTCTTATTATTTATGTGCATATATGTTTGTTTTGGAAAATATAGTTTTTATCAAAATATCTTATATATGTTGACATGGGTTTGTTGTTGCTTTTAAATGAATTAATAAGTCTATTTAACTTTTCTCAGTTTTCTAATACAATAGTTATCTGCAGATACAACCCTCGTACACAAAAGCTTTTTGAGTTCCTTAATAAGTCTTTAAAGTGTAAAGGGGTCATACAACTAAAACATTTGAGAACCACTGGCCTAGAGAGTGAGTGAGAATTTGAGGATCCTTGGGTACTCGGGGAGATGAGGAAGAGCCTCTCTGAGAGTGAGAGGGGAGTGCCGCAAAGACAGAGGATGGTCAAGCCTGCGTAGTGAGTGTCTAGAGGCCACGCACAGACAGTTGCCTCCAGAAGAAGCAGGAGGTCATCTGTGCTACATGCTGCTGGTAGGTCGTGTTAAACGAGAAGGCAGAGCTGACCATTGGCTAATGCAATGTGGAGGGCACTGCTGATTTTGAAATGGATAGCTTGAAGTTGTACAGTGGTGAGGACAGAAGTAGACTCAGGAGAAGAGACAGAATTGGCATCACAGTTTAGATTCCTGAGAATGTGAATTTGCCCATCCCATCTTTTCATCTGGGGGCATATGCTGCTGACTGGCCTTCAGGACAACTCTACAGAGGAATCTACCCCAGTGGAACCAGCTGTGGGATGAGGAGTGGAAAGGGAGAGGAGGTGGTGTAAGACATAGCTGCTGAATCTCCTTTGCCATGGATGGGATAATTTTCTTTAAAAAGGAATGTGGACAGAAGATTTATTGTACAGCATAGTGACTCTCGTTAATAACAATGTATCATATTTTCAAAAATTGCTAAGAAAGTTTATTTTTAGGTGTTCTCATACAAAAAAGTCTGTGTGGTAGCGCATATGTTAATTACTTCAATTTAGCCCTATTATACACATGAGTATGTTTCCAAACACTATGTTATATTAATACATAGTAAAAAAAAATACATAGTAAAGATATGCTATTTATATTTGTCAATTTAAAAATAAATAATTAAAACAGAAAAGAAGAAAAAAAGAAATATGGGTCTTATTTTTCTTGAGTTAAGAAACCTGATCAACTAGAGATAGTAAACTAAGTTCTTCTTTCTTAAAATTATTGTTCCCTTCAAATGGAATAACTGAATTTATTATATTTCTTATGTATTATTCTTCAATATTAAAAATGATGATTTTTAGAGAGAAAAGAAATGATAGATTTCCTCCAAGTGAGGTCTTTACCAGTTTATATTCAAGAACTTCTTTTTTTTGAGACAGAGTCTCACTGTATTGCCCCCAGTAGAGTGCTGTGGCGTCACAGCTCATAGCAACCTCAAACTCTTGGGCTCAAGTGAATTCTCTTGCCTCAGCCTCCCAAGTAGCTGGGACTACAGGCACCTGCCACAATGCCTGGCTATTGTTTTTTTTTTTTGGTTATAGTTGTCATTGTTGTTTATCGGGCCTGGGCCGTGTTTGAACCTGCCAGCCCAGGTGTATGTGGCCAGCGCCCTAGCCGCTGAGCTATGGGCGCCAAGCCTATATTTAAGAACATTTATTTACACTTTAAGGTAATTGTTCATGTACATCTCTTTTACCAGACTAAGAAATCTTCAACATTAGGGCACATTTTTTTTTTTTTTTTCTGGTGACTATCGTCTTACTTGAAACACAGGAGGAATTTAACACATATATTAGAATGGATAAAACACTGGAATATTTCAATTTGTGTTTTACAGTTTGTTTTCTTTTTGGGTCTCTTTCTCCTTGCATTGTTAAAATTAACTTTAAATTGTTAATGGGATAAATACAATTAAGTAAAACCTAAGAGACATATTGCTTTTAATTCCTCTGGGTTTGGAACAAAGGTTCAAAGAGTATTTTGATGGGAAACAGACAACAGGTCTTTTTCCTTTGTTTTGATTGGGTGTACATTTCAAAAATGGCATGAGAACATTAAACACACCTGTTGCTGAGGCTTTAGAAGCTGTCTCCAAGATAATAAGAGGAGAAATACTTTGGACCTGTGAGAGACCGTATCGCCTCCAGAACTCAGTTAAAGGAAAAATTTTTTGTGAACTATTTTAAAATTTGCATAATTTATACAGTGTACTGTGTACAAATTTGAAGTGATCAGTTCAGTGAACAAGCATCTCTCAAGATTGAGAACATTTCTGTCATCCTGGAAAGTTCTCTTGTGCCCATTTTCAGTCAGTTGTCCCATCTCAGAGGCAAACACTAATGCAGGTCTATCAGCAGATCTTGCCTCTTCAAAAACTTTTTAAATACATAAGAGTTATACCAGGTGTACTCCTATCCCTGGCGTCTTTTGCTCCACTTAAAGATATTTTTGAGATTCAATTCATACTTGTTGCGTGCCATCAGTGGATTGCTCCTTTGTGTTGCTGAGTAGTATTTCATTGTATGAATGTGTTGTTCACCTGTCGATGGACATTTGGGTGGACTGCGGTTTTTGGCTCTTATGAATATAACTACTATGAACATTATTGTACAACTCTTTGTGGATCTAAGTTTTCTTTTGGATGTATACTTAAAGGTTTATCATTGAGTAAGCATAGACTTAAGTATGTTTAATTTTATAAAATAATATTGTTAAACACTTTCCCAAAGGGGTTATATAATTTCACATGCCCATCAGCAAGGTACGAGACGTTTCAATAGGTTTCAGAAGTCTTTGCCAAATTTTGCTATTTTAAAATCTTTCTAATATTAGCATTCTAGTGGGTATGAAGCAGTCTCCTATGGTTTCCTGTGATTTCACGGATGACTAATATGGTGAAAATGTTTTCATGTATGTATTGATCATCCACATGTCCCTTATGAAGTATGTAGTCAAACCTTTTGCTATTTTCAAAAGCCATTTTTGTGACTGTTTAAAATTGAATTATAATAGTTTTTTATATATTCTGGATACCAGTCTTTTGCTAGATATATGTATGGTGAATACTTTCTGTTGGTGGTTGCTTTTTCATTTTCTTAATCATATTTTTCAAAAAGCAAAAGTTTTAATTTCTATGAAGTCTAATTTATCAGTTTTTTCTTTTGTTTGTAATTCTTTGCCTACTTCCTGATCACAAAGATATATTTCTGTGTTCCTCTATAAATGTTTTATAGTTTAAGCATTTATGATTAGTTCTGTGACCTCTCTCAAAGTAATTTTTGTTAATTACCTTTGTTACTTGTTGCATAGATTATTGAAAAGATTTTCTTCATATACATTGAATTGCTTTGACATCTCGCTCAAAAAAATCAATTGGCCATGTATGCATATATCTATTTCTGGCTTCCTTTCTAATCCATTGTTCTAATCATCTGTCATTAGGCTGATACTGTATTTTGTTGAGGATTTTTGTATGTATGTTTTATGGTTTTGTATTGAAATCATACAGGTCTATCCTTTCTACCTGTGTGTCTGTCTGTGTCTGTTGTAGGTAATATACTTTGATACTGCTTTTTTAATATAGTCTGGCAAGCTCTTCTTTTTAATTAGAATTTTAGTCCATTTACATTTACTGTAATTATTACTGTGGTTATTTTTATTTTTAATTTAATTTAATTTATTTATTTATTTTGAGACAGAGTCTTACTTTGTCTCCCTCAATAGAGTGCTTTGGTGTCACAGCTCACAACAACCTCCAACTCTTGGGCTTAAGCGATTCTCTTGACTCAGCCTCCCAAGTAGCTGGGACTACAGGCACCTGCCACAATGCCCAGCTATTTTTTTGTTACAGTTGTCATTGCTGTTTAGCTGGCCCGGGCCAGGTTTGGACCTGCCAGCCTGGGTGTATGTGGCTGGCGCCCTACCCACTGAACTATGGGTACTTAGTTTTAGATCTACTGTTTTTAAATTTGGTTTTTATTTGTTTGATTCTTTAGCCATTTTAAATTCTGTGTCTCCCTTCCTCTCTTCTATTTGTTAAATTGAATATTTTTTAGTATTAAATTTTAATTTCTCTTAGATTTTTATCCTTACCACTTTGCATTATTTTTGTAGTTTCTTTGCCGATTACAATATTCAATCCTAATTTAAAAAATTTCCTTGAATTAATATATTACTTCTTGTAAAATGTAAGAAGCCTATAATAATATCATTTCATTTGCTCCCCCCCATTGTACTGTTGTCTTCATATACTGTACATCATATATGTTACAATCTATGCAATGGAGTATTATTGCAAGACAGTATTATTCTTTTAATATAGTATATATTAAGCAGTCACATTGCTTTTAAATAAAGAGAAATAGAGTCTTTTAACTTATGTGTATATTTATTATTTCCAGTGTTCCATCTGCCATTATTTTTCCTCAGCTTGAGGAGCTTCCTTCCGCATTTCATATAGCATGAGCCACTGACAACATTCTGTCAAGTTTTCATTTAATGGAAATGCCTTTATTTTTCCTTTATTTTTGAAAGATAAAATATTGTGTTATATGTACAATTCTAATTGGACCGCCTGTCTCCTAAGATGTTATTTATTGTTTTGTGGCCTTGCATTTCTGATTAGGTATCTGCCATCATTCTTCTCATTATTCTCATATGTGTCTTTCTTCCTCTAGCTACTTTTAAGATTTTTTAAAAAAATTTTGTCTTGGTTTTCATGGTTAGGTGAGTTTTTTGGTAGCTGAGTTTTCTGCTTTGGGAAATTGCTGTTTTTGTTCAATTTTGAAAATTTTTAGCCAGTCTTTCTTCACATGTTTTACCCTATTTTTTCTCCCTCAACATGTAATTTAGGCCACTTGATAACTGCCCCACCAGTAATTTGGCTCTTTTAAAAACATTATTTTTTTTTCTTCCTGTTTCACCTGGATTCCTTATATTGACATATCTTGAAGTTCACTTGTCCTTTTCCACTATTGTGTCCAAATGATACTAATCTAATCCAATATGTTTTTTATTTTAGATGCTGCAGTTTTCAGTTCTAGAATTTCCATTTGGTTCTTGTTTTTTAGTTTCTGTATTTCTCCCGGAGTCTCCTATGTCTTTATCCATTGTATCCAGTTTTTCCTCTGTAGAATTTTTAATAAATTTAACATTGTTATTTTATTATTATTATTATTATTATTATTTGCACTTTTTGGCTGGGGCTGGGCCTGAACCCACCATCTTCGGCATGTGGGGCCAGTGCCCTGCTCCTCTGAGCCACAGGTGCTGCCCACATTGTTATTTTAATGTCCTTATCTTCTAATACCATCTTTTGGGTTATTTGTGTTTCTGTGGACTCATTTATCTTTGTGTGTGGAGTTAACATTTTCCATTTTTTTCACATGTCTATTGATTTTTAATTGTATGCTGGACATTGTGGATGATTCATTGTAACAACTTGGGATCTGTTAGGTTCCTCTGAAGAGAAATGAGTTTTGTTCTATCAAGCAATTAAATTAGTAGAAAATCCCCTGGGATATTTTGCTTTGGTGTTTCCATTTTGCCTATATTTTCCAGGAAATAGCCTCTAGTCAGGGTATATGGTCTTTATTCCTTAAGCCATGGTGCTTCTGTTATTTTAAAGAAAAGTCTGAGGACTTTACAGGCACCTGTAACTTGGGAGGTCTTGAGCTTTAAACTCTAGTTGCTCTGAGATGGGTAGTTGGGAGTTTGTTAGCTTTTTAAAACTTTTCAGTTGTTTTCTCCCTGCTATCCTTAGGAGTACTGCCTAGCATATGTGTAGTTATAGAGTTAGTTAGTCAAGGAGTATAGTGAGTTTATTTGCAAAGTTTTGGGTTCATACTCTCTGAATTCTTCCTTTTTGGAATTTTCTAATTCAATTTTTAGATACCTTGGGAGGCTCATATTCTGACTCCTTAGGCCAAAAAGACTGGTTTGTTGCCTACGTTCCATCTATTGTGACGCAAACTTGGTTGTGCCCTCACGGCATAAGCTGTATAAATGTAAATTATCATCTGGCCTGGTTCACTTCTTTGAAGGGCCACACATTGTCAATTTTCTGTCTGTGTTTTGTTGTTCACTAGTGCCTTCAAAAAGTTGATTTTTGTATTTGTACACGGTTTATAATTGTTATTGGGTAGAGGGGAAACTCAGCCATTACAAAGCCAGATCTTTTAAAGAATTTGTTTAGAGTGGTTTATTTCCGTCATTTGTAAAGAGAGATTAAACTTCATTTCTCTTTGGGGTTTCAAAATGTCTTCAAGTCTCTAGAACAGACAAAACTGTTATTGCTGCCCAGTGGTGCACTATTTAAACATAGAACAGTATTTATGAAAATAAAACTAGATTAAAGCACAAGCTAACATGAGAAATTTCGTACTTTCTCTATTTTAGGCATAGGCTGATGTTAGACAACCAAATGAATTGAAAGTAAAAATACTTTGTATATGTATTTTAACACTCCAATGTAAGCATTAGAAATAAATATCAAGTAACTAATTCATCATGTTTTCAATTTCTGACCTGTATAAAACAATCTCTATGAGATAGGAGATCTCACTTTTGAAGTTTCTTATCAGTACGTAATGCATTTTGGTCACTAACATTGGCCAGGAATGTTAGTGCAGTTCTCAGCGTCCAGGCCTAGAGAGAAATTAGGCCAACTTAAAATATATCATGCTCCAGGAAAGGTAAGAATGCACTTAGAAACTGAAATTCACACCCTCAGCATTGGTACTATTTTGCTTGTGTCTGCTGATGCTCACTGTGGTAAGATGTGTCATCATTGTGATATTGGTTGCCATGGGCCAATGTTGAAGGAGGTCAGAAACATTTTATTTCTACTTGGTCAGCAAAACTATGTTCAATAATAACATTTCCCTGTTTCATATTTTCCTTGTATATAATGTCTCTTTGAAACACTTTTGAGATGTCATCTAATCAAACTTTTTTGTTTGAAATGACTTAAAAAAACTCTTTATGAAAATGTGTTTATATAAAATGAAGAAAATATTGATAAGTAAAAAGGAAGAAAATAAAATTAACCCTAATCTTTTTACCATTTACATGACTTTGGAGAACATATATCCTTTAGTCATTTTATTTTAATTTAGAAAAATATGTCATAGTCGGCAGTGCCTATGGCTCAGTGAGTAGAGTGCTGGCCCCACATACCGAGGGTGGCGGATTCAAACCTGGCTCCAGTCGAACTGCAACCAAAAAAAAAAAAAAAAATAGCCGGGCATTGTAGTGGGTGCCTGTAGTCCCAGCTACTCAGGAGCCTGAAGCAGGAGAATCACCTAAGCCCAGGAGTTGGAGGTTGCTGTGAGCTGTGTGACACCATGGCACTCTACCAAGGGCAATAAAGTGAGACTCTGTCTCTACAAAAAAAAAAAAAGTTATAGTATTTGTGTTTTATAAACCACTCACCCCCCATCAGTCCAAACATTTGTTGATATGCATGTTTGTGCATTTATATATGCTGTATTTATTTCAACATTGTTTTATTTCATAATAATATAGTGTTAGAAAAAAATCTATCTTATATACAAAAAATTGTGCAGATACTTGTTTTAAATCTATCTAGCCAAATATCTTTGAATATACTATGACCTAGAATAATGAAAATTTTATCACTAACTGAAACCATATTTGCTTTTTTCAAGTGACAGAGCATGGGAGAAACTCCTTTGTAGCTTCTGCTTTAACAAGCCTGAGGATGGGTGGCCTGCTTTTATTCTGTTTAAACGTAGAGCAGTCTGCTGACCAGCAACTGGACAGAGCCTCTTTCATTACCTTTATCATGTTGTCCATGGTGTAGTCTGGAAAAGCTCCAGAGTGGCTCTGTAAAGTCATACTTTGCTTATCTCCACCACCTGTGTATTTAGTCATGGAGTACAGAGTGTCCTTTTGAAATGCCAAAGCCTTTATTCAGTCTCTCCTTGCCAGCCTCGCACCTGGGAGTTGAAGAGGGTAGTGTTACGGAAGTTTGTCACCTAGGAGGGAAGCAGACATTGGATAAGGAGTCATACGGGTACTGAGAGTACTTCAGTGTCATAGAAGTGCGGGCAGGTGTCCTGACCTTACTTGGGGTGTTAAAGAAAAGTTTCTGGGAGGAAATGATTAAATTGGCACCTAAATGTGAATAACAGTTAGGTAGAAAAAAGATGGGAGACGTCAAGGAGAGTCTTCCAGGCAGAACTGTCAGAGACAGAAATCAGGATCCATTTAGTTGTCATTGGCTTTGGGCAGTTTTATTTTGTCAGCTACTTTTGGAACATTGGGGCAGTTTTGCTCCTAATCATTCATGTAAAATATGTGGTAACAGTGTTTAACAGTTTTGTGATTCAGTTTAGAAAATATTTTGTAGATTGGGGCTTTGAATGTTAATTACTTCATATAAACTAATACTGTGCCAGTACATCACTTTACTCTCCTGATCTCCAGCCGGTGCTGAGCCCCCCACTCCCCCACTGGGCACTGTGGGAATAGCAGCCCTCAGGGCACTTGTTGCCAGCCAAATGGCTGCAGTGTCCCCAGCTTTTTTATGTGGGCTGTAGCCTCTTCCTCTCTGTCTCTTTAGCATGCCATAGGCTTCCTTTTGAGGCCAGTGGCTGTCTCGGTCAGAGGTCAGCAAAAATACAGCCTACAGGTCAAATCTGGACAGAGACCTGCTTTTCATAAATACTGTTTTATTGCAACTCAGCCATACTCATTCATTTAAGTATTATTGCTGGCAGAGTTGAGTAATTATAAAACAATACCACATGCCCTGCAAATCCTAAAATATTTATCATCTAGTCCTTTACAGAAAACATTTGCTGACGACCGGTCTAGGTATAATCCATAACCAAATGCCCTCACAGAATGTCTCTGTCCTAGCTGGTGTTTCTTCTTTTATTCCTGCTTCTCTTACTCTGCTATCTTTTTCTTTCTTTTCCTACTTGTTATCCCTGCTGTGCTAGTCAGTGAATGAATGGGGCTGACATACCACGTTACATCATATCACACTACGTCACCGTCAGTGTTTGTTTTTGGATCTTTTCCACTTAACTTTGATCACTTCTCACTCACAGAGCCTTTTCCCGTTATTTCTTGGTCCATAGCGGCCCGGTGGAGAAAAAGCACAAACACTGGCTCCAGTAGAAGTGTGTTTCAAGTGTGAGTCCTGCCACTTAGGACGTAGGTTAACTCAGGTACGGCACTATACTTCTCTGAACCCAGGCTTTTCTGAGTATAGGATCCCTTATCTGCATCAGGGTTGTGGAAAGGATCGAAGCATCTAAGTGCAAGAGTATCTATCATTTGTTCTTTTCCATACAGCTGGGGGTTGACCGACTTTCTTCATTTGTGTACATTTGCAAAAAAGGGAATTTTATTTCTAAATTTATTGTGGGAAAAATGTGGCCATTTTTTTAATTTTGAAATTTTTGCTTAGATAACAGTAAGGAAATCATTCATTTTTTTCCCCACAAAAATGGACTTTATTTTTTTTTTTCATTTTTATTTTATTGCTTGGGATTCATTGAGGGTACAAAGAATTAGGTGACACTCATTGCATTTGTTAGTAAAATCCCTCTCATAATTGTGTCCTGCCCCCAAGAGTTGTGCGTATACCAAGATCCCCATCCCCCTTCCTCCTCCCCTCTCCCTGCTCCCTCATTCCCCTTCCCCCACCTTGTATTAGATCATCTACTGCCTTCATATTAGAATTGAGTACATTGGATTCTTGCTTCTCCAGGAAACCATTCTTATTAAATATGATTTGAATAGGAAAGCTTGATGTTCAAATTATCAGCATTTAAAATACCTCTGCCGCAAAAAAATCAATATTAATGAATGCCTCCTTAAATATATTTTAAAACCAGAAGCCCTGCATTTTTAGGGTGATAGGAAGGATCAAATGGTAAGTTCAGAAATTATAGACATTTTTATTCTTAGATGACAGAGTTGTGGGTGGTATTTTTGTCACTATACTTTTCATGGTTAGAAGTATCTATGCAGTGGGTAAAAATACAGACTTTGCCAGACTCAAGATAAAGTGCAATATTGAAATAATACAACGATAACAATGGTAATCCCATGTTTTATTGTGATAAGAGACTCCTGCTAAGGGATTGCCTACTACTTTAAGTTAGAGTATTATGACAGAAGAGGTTACCTGTGTGCATTTTATTTATTTGGAAAGGAGACCGTGCCTTCAGGTCAAACATGGTAAAGAAAGGGGATAATCTGTGTTGTAGGTGTCACCTATCAGTGGGGTAGAGTACCTGGCTCATTCATGAACTCCAGGGACCTGTTGGTCTGAATTGACCATGTTCTTACTTACCTTCAGTTTGGTTTCCTTTTTTTTTAAGAGGTGACAGTACTCAGAATTGACTAGATTCTGATATTTAAAAATTGTTTTAAATTGACACATAATTATACATATTTGTGGGGGTACATAATGGTGTTGTGATACACATAATGTATAATAATCGGAATGGGGGATTAGCATATCCATCATGTTAAAACAGTTCTTTATATTGGAAACATTCAAGATCCTCTTCCTAGCTGTTTAAAACTATCTAATATATCATGGTTAACTGTATTCATGCTCCAATACTATAGAACACTGATTTTCTTTTCTGTAAAATAAATATTTACCGTCCCCCCCCCCCCCAGAAGCTAAGCAGGGTTGGACACAAAAACCAAATGAACGGAAAAAAAAATTTGTCTTTTTCACAAAGATCTTGCGTTAAACGGGCATTAAAAGTTATCGTGTTAGAATTTGGGAGAGTGGGCTCTCACCCAATTTTGAGACCAGTGGATAGACCAGTAGGAGTTAGATGTACTGGGATTTAAAAGTAAAGCTGGTTGGAGGACTGCAGTCAAGTGAGTTTTCTGGTATTTCATGCTTGAGTGAGTCTGATTCCCCCCTCACAGTACGGGAGGGACAGCCTGGAACGCACCATCTGTGTGCAGGCCAGGCCTTCTAAACTCTGCCTTCACATAATTTACTCCTCCACCAGGGAGAAGGTGGAGAGACTGGACTCCAGGCTAGTGGAAAGTTCTCCACAGGAAAACATGCCAGGGGAGTGAAGGTTTCCACCGACCCTTTCTTGATTGGATACCTTATGTGCTTTTCGTGTGGTAGTTACTTGCTTTCTCAGTTACTCTGTCTCGGCTTCCTCATCTGTAAGAGGACAGGAATAGTAACATACAGTGCTGTTAAGGTTTACAGGCATCAGTGAACTGGAGACAGTTAGAAAAGAGCCTAGCATGGGAAGCAGTTTGTGCCATGTTTATTTACCTTTAGTAATATTAACATTATTACTAATAATTGTTAAAGTATTCAGATGCATTTAAAAGATGGAAGAATTAAATAACGTCCAGTGATGATAATAACCAGAGAGGTTTAACTTATGTTGAGGACAGAAAACTATTGGCTACATGGGAGAAAGTGTTTATTTACTTTGGGTCTGTTTTAAGTATATATTTATTCCTGGTAGTAGGGAAAGGATTAGAGAGGAGAATGTTGAGTGAAAGGCCACCTTCTTTTAAAAAAGAAAGTGTTCTTGTTTCAGGCTGCCTGGAGAGTTCCATAGCAGGAGTCCTGTAGGGATTGGCCTGAGGGTGTTTTAAGCCCTTTGTTGTGATACCTCTCATTGCTGCCTTAAGGGCAATATCATTACACAGAAGAAAACAGTTGTTGTTTACTTTAGATATGGAAGTTTGCTGGAGAAAAGAGAGCTGTGGTCTGCATTCCTAATAGCCTACCAGAAGCTGACTGGAAATCTCTCCGCACTGTTTTAGATGTGGCTACTTGTGCTGAAGACATTAGTAAGCATCATTTGCTTACACCCAAGACAAACTTCATCTACAGCATTGCCACGACGTTTTGGGATTGCAGATGCTCCCAAAATATCCATTGAATGAACTGATGAATTTAGGAGAAATATAAAGCACTGGAGTGGATATGCATGCACGAGTTTTAGTGCCAGCTGTTTTTGATTTTCTTCTCGACTTAGCATTCATTAAAAAAAAAAAAAAGCTGACCATTCATAAGAAAAGGCAGCCTATTTTAGGAGCATCTCAGTTTCCTGAGCAGGTACTGCGCATCGCTTTTGAAAATGAATCGAACAGTTACCATGAATGTTTTATGTAGTGTCATTTCCCTCTCGCTACAGAGCTTAGTTGTGAGATGTACTGGAGGAGCTTAATAGCGTCATGAAAAGTTAGTTTCTGTTTTTTCCCCTATGGAATATTTGGTACTGCTGACTTCATTGTTTCTCATTTTGAAAGCTCCAGTTTGGCAGACCTCAGTATAAAGAAGCCTGGGGAACAGGAGGCCTAAATGATGCTACTACTGAGTGATCTGAAATAGTCACTGAGTTTGGGGGTCTGTGTGTCATCATTTTTCCACTGAGAGGCTGGGACTAGACCATTAATGAGGGCTTTCAGCTTTCTAAGGACATTGTTGCAGGATTTTCTCACCAGTTTATGCTTGTGCAAGATGGCCCGTTGAGGTGAGAGGTCTGTGGTTTGCTGAGTTAGTCTTAGCTGCATACTGTCTGGTTCAGAATTGCTGGTACTTGATTTGTAGAAGCTATAAGTCTTTACTTAGAAGATCTAAGAATATATATGTTTGGTTTTTAAAGGACTCATATTAGGAAAATTTGTATGAAACTTAATTTTTATTTAGTTCTCAAAACCACTAATACAAAAAGTCTCCAACTTTTCTCTCCAAACATGTGTTTTAAACAGTGTTTAAGCTCAGTACATCATGCTTAAAATACTCTTATTAAAATTACTTTATGGGCTTGGCGCCCGTAGCTTAGTGGGTAGGGCTCTGGCCACATACACCTGGGCTGGCAGGTTCAAACCTGGCCCAGGCCTGCCAAACAACGACAACTATTACAAAAAATAGCTGGGCGTTATAGTGGGTGCTTATAGTCCCAGCTGCTTGGGAGGCTGAGGCAAGAGAATCACTTAAGCCCAAGAGTTTGAGGTTGCTGTGAGCTGTGATGCAACGACACTCTTCTGAGGGCAATATCGTGGGGCTTTGTCTCAAAAAAATAAAAAAATAATATTACTTTATGATGAGTAGGGTCATAGTATAAACTTCATATAGTGGTAAAATTCCTTTGCTGTTCTAAAAATATGCCAGTGTTTGGCATGTTGAATAGCTTTTGCAGGCAGGCCAGGGAATTTGGTCACTAGTTACAAGATTGTTATTTTCTTGGTAAGTGCATTTCCTTATATTCTCCAAACAGCAAGAATAGGCTGAGAGGACCTTTGTGGTAAGGGAAGAAGCTGAGGGTCTGAGCCAGAGACAGGTGAACAGGAGGGTGCGTGGTAATATAAAGGCAGGATCCCTGTCTCAGCCTTGTCCCCTCTCTCAGGGGGACAGATGGTGGTATTAGTACCTTACTTTCCTTCTGCATTAGATGCCTATAGGTGTGTAACAGTATAGCACAAACTTAGCAGCTAAATTAATATGCAAATTATCTCACAGTTTCTATGCGTCAGGAGTCTGGGAATGGCTTCACCAGATACTCAGTAGGGCTACAGTCACTGTGTTAGCTGAGGCTTGACTGGGGAAGGATTTGCTCTTGAGCTCAGGTGGTTTGGCAGAATTCAGTTTCTTCTGGGTCTTGGACTGAGGGCGTCAGTCTCTTGCTAACCATCCCCCTCATCTGGCTGTCCCAACAGGCATCTAACAGTGTGGCCGCTTGCTGTTTCAAAAGCCAGCCAGGGAGAGAAACTTGTAGCAGAGTGGAAGTTATTAAAGACAGTCACATACATCTTGTCATTTTTGCCTTATTCTGTTTGTTGGGGAGAAGGGGTGGGACCTGCCCCCACAAGGAGAAGGAGATTCCCTAAGGCAGGGGTGAGAAGAGACACAGGTCGGGGGCCCCTTTAGAGACCTGCAGGACAGAGGCTGGCCAGGGGAATGCCTTCTCTTTCTTCCTTCTGGCCTCTCTGGGCATTCTCCTGTGTTTCTCACACCTTCTGTTTTTTTCCTTTCTTCTGACCTACAGAGAATTCAACAACCCCGGGTGACTTTTCTTCCTCTTTTCTTCTGTAAAAATGTAATGAAAAGGTAGCAGGAAATTCTGCCCTCGTAAGCAGCTTACGTTGCTGGGGCTCTCCCAGGACAACGGGTGTTGTGAGCGTGTGGCGTGTCCTCCGTGCAGGTGACCCTAACTCATGATGTGGCTTATATAAAGGACCTACGTGAGGTCTTTTCGGCGCTTGTATCTTCTGATCACTGTTCTCTTTAAGCCAGCACCGAGTTCTGAACCCAGTTCACTCTCACAGGGCCATCCTTTCAGGATCTCTTGCTGTGACTATCTTGGTTTTAGTTCAGAAATATTAGCAGCTGGGCTCCTTTTCCTCTTGGGCCCCACTACCTGCTCTTTCATGTTATTTTCCTTTTCTGCCCTGTCTCCTGTAGGGTGCGGTTTCCTGCTTTCGTCTGGCCTGTCTTTAGCTATTGCTTCTCCCCATTGGGGAGGGACGCTGTACTGAAGCTAAACTGCCTGGGCTCAAACCCCGGCTTCTGCCATTTATTAGCTGAATAGTCTTGAGCAAGTTACTCCATTTTGTCTCTATGTGGCTGCTATTAGCATGTCTCAATTTCATTGCTGATCAGCAAGCCTGAGATACACAGATATGTGAGCAGTTTGCCCGTTATTGGGTTGGGAAACTTGACCCCAATCTCTTCTCTGCTCTCCTGGCTAATTGGGCTGCAACATACTTGAGCTTATACTTACAAGGATACTTTTTTGTTGTTGACATCACCTAAAGATGAGGATTGGGTCCTTTTTCCAATGACAGCTTTAATTGAGTGCTTACTGTTTGCAGTGAGCTTCATTAAAGTGTCTGTGGGCATTGCGTCTTTTGCCTCCTAAGCCAACATCTCATTGTTGTACTGATATCATTCCATTCTAGAGAGTAGGAAGCTAAAGCTTAGAGAAATGAAACATGCACAGAGTCTTTAGGGCTGATTGGGGAGTTCAGCTCTGTGCTTCTGAAAAACACAGACTTTTAATGACCAGAAGACACGGTTCCTCCTGTAGAGGAAGCTTGGACCCCTCTTGGTGAACTGGCTCCTTGGGAGCAAGAGGCCAAGAACCCAAAGCAGTGATGTCTCTGGGGCACAAAGTCTTTTTCCTGCTTCTCCAGCCTTAGTGTCACATTAGCTTTTGAATACTCATGATTTTGGTGCCAGCCAGTCTCCTTGCACCCAGAGACGGCAGGTTTAACCACACGTAAGGTGTACATTCAAAAAGGAGTGTATTCTTTTTAGCCGGGTTTTTACATGACTGTGTGGAATCTTATCATTGTATGTGAAGCATGATTAGGGAGTACTGGGCTTTTAAAAATCACAACCAGGATTCACACATCCAGATTGTTCTCTTTAAGTGCATCAGCTGGATTAACTGCTTACACTCTGCGATATTGCTGTTATTCTGTATTCTTGAAAGTGAACTTCATCCCTGTCACCTTATAACCTGCCCCCAGCGCTTAGTACAGCGTCTTCTGCCAAATGGGAAGTTCAGGAAAGTTAGTTATTGCTTAGAATTCTTTTACATAACCTCAGTGGTGATTGTCATCTTTGAGGATGAACTTGATTCTTTGAATTAATCTTTTATACTATTTCCATTATGGCAAATAAAGTAGTTTTTGTTAGAAAAAAAATCAAGGGTAACTAAATGGTAACATTTCTTGTGAATGTTGCACGCTAGGTCTAGAGGTCACAGAAGAGGACTGGACTTACTCTGAGTAGCAGCTGTCACTGCAGTGAGACCCAGAGAGGGTGATGTGGGAGGAGTGAAGGAGGGCTTTTTTCAAACATAAAGTTCTGGTACTTGTTTCAAAGTTGGTATGGCCTCACCTGGTGGGTCTTTTGCCTGCCTGCCTCCCTCCCTCCCTTCCTTCTTTTTCTTTCTTTCAACATAGCTGGCAAAGTCCGTATTGTCAGCAGTGTATGTAATGTGGTGCTGAGGATGGCCTTGGTGACAGGCGGCCTGTCGTTTTCAACGAGGCCTTTATCTCTCATGGATGTCTGTTGAGTGCCCAGCACTACTGTGTGCACCAGAGTAATTAGCATTGATGGCAGTGATTCATTCCCTCCTTTTGAGAATTTGTTATCAAAAAAAAAAAAAGAAAGAAAGAAACTCTAAATGCATAGCTTCAGGCTTTCTGTTTGGACATGTTAGGAAAGACTGTTAACTGAGGTGGGAATTTTTATTTAGGAATCCATTCAGACCAACTTACAAGAGTCTGATGTTGTTGCTGGGCCTGGTGGCTCACACCTATAACTCCAGCACCCTGGGAGGAGGCAGAGGTGGAGGTGGGTGGGTTGCTTGAGCTTAGGAGTTGGAGACCAGCCTGAGCAATAGCAAGACCCTGTCTCTACTCAAAATAGAAAACTGAGGCAAGAGGATCACTTGAGCCCAATAACTTGAGGTTGCTGTGAGCTCTGACGCCATGGCACTCTAGTCAGGGCAGCAGAGTGAGACTCTGTCTCAAAAAAACGAAAAGGAGTTTTAGGTTGTCAAAAGTGTGATTTGAACCTGTCTCCGAAGTGTTGGCACGGGGAAACAGCCCGTGGATTTACTAGACTCTCTACTATAATTGCTCTAGTAAGCACAATAATTGCAGTAATCTTTTTCAGGTGGACACTGGGCACACTTTATCTCTAAGTTTCATAACTACTGTGCAAGGCGTGTTTTACTGTCCTTACTATAAAGACTTGGAAACCGAACCTCAGAAAAAGTAAATTACTTGCCAGAGATCAGCCTAGTATTAAATAACACAGGCGGTGTTCAAAGCTATTTGTTTGGAACCTCTGTCAAACCTTACTGCATTTCTCATACTTAAAAAAAAAACTTTATATCTGCCAAGTGGTGAGGCAGAGAAAGGCATGGCTGGCCAGTGAGTGCGCTCCTCTCCGTGTGGGATTTAACCTGTAGATCTCTGACTCTTCAGCTCTTTCCTGCTGTTTTTATTGATGTCAGCAAGTTCCTTTTTATTTATTTATTTATTTATTTTTTGAGATGGAGCCTCAAGCTATCCCCCTGGGTAGAGTGCCATGGCATCACAGCTCATAGCAACCTCCAACTCCTGGGCTCAAGCGAGTCTCCTGCCTCTGCCTCCCAAGTAGCTGGG
>CAUYQV010038229.1:0-17410 GCA_963574575.1 Galagoides demidoff | reverse complement strand
TGAAACTTGGGACTTTTTTCCTTGTACCTGAAGCTTGTTGTTGGCAACTCTAGGAGGAAGTAGGGGGCCTGGGAACATGTTCTGGTCCACCCTGGGGGGGAGGAGGGACTTGTCTTGTTCCTGGAGTCAACTGGGGGGGGGAGAAGGGAGGAGGAGAGAAATGGGCTGGAGAGGGTGGGGGGAACAGGTGAGGGCTGGGGAACAGGAGTGGGCAGGGGAAAGAGGGCTGGGTTACAACACCCTTACATCGTGCCTATTAGGTGAGAGCACACCCCCCTTCTCCCCCCTCCCTCTTCCCCTTTCCCCCCACCTTCAATTAAACTGAGTTTTTCTTGTGTGTGCACATATTAGCTCATCTACTGACTTCATATTAGTGTTGAATACATTGGGAGCTGGCTTAGATCAGGTCCAAGTCTGCAGGTGCCAAGACAAGAGTGTGGAAGTGAGTGGCCACCTGGGAAGAAAGCCAGCTACACTTGGTGATGCATGGGATGTGGGTGTCGAGGATGGATCTAGACAGCCTGTTTGGCTAAGAGACACCATGGTAGAGCAGTTTGGCAGAAAAAATGAGTGTTTAAGGTATGATGGCTTAGTCAGGGTGTGGGCACCTGCTACTGTAGGGTTTAGTCCACTCTCCTCCAAATGCCCACCCAAACCAAGGGAAGTTGGTGTGTTCCCAGGAAAGTAGTATCTACCCTCCAAAATAGCCCCATGACCATGTTTAAAATTCAAATCCCTTTGAGAAGCCAGCATCAATGGCTCAGGTATGTAGTCCCAGCACTTTGGGAGGCCAAAGTGGGAGGATCACTTGAGCCCAAGTGTTTGAGGTTGCAGTGAGCTATGATGATGCCACCTCCACTCTAGTCTGGGCCACACAGGGAGACCCTGTCTCAAAATCCAACCAAATTAGCAAACAAACAAAATCCCTTTCAAATAACTGCTATTTACATTTTAGTCCGAATGGGTTTTGTCCATCCTTCTCTGAAGAGTATTAGGAGAGTTTGGGTTCACCAAGCTTCTGGGTGGATATTGGGAGGAATGCTAAAAATGTGCCTCTTAGCCAGTTAAAGCTGAATGAAAGGGGTCCCCACTGGAACACCAGCAGAAATTTGCCATTTCTATGGTTCTCCTGGCTGGAAGTCGCTGTAGCAAATCTTCCCACATCTGCATCCTGCTCAGGGCCACTCTCTGGGGGGAGGACAGAGTGGGCCACAGTGTAAGCATGATCAGGACAAAAAAAGGTTAAAAAGTGATATCCTTAAGGAATTTGTAAGCAGATACCTAGGTGGAGTGCAGCCAATTAGGCACACTCCATATTCACCTGTCTGTAACCTCAAAGATGCCCAGCATTCAGTTAAATTTGGCCTGAGAATGTCTCCATACTTTTGTCTTTGTGTAACAAAATGCAACCTACCTTAGTGGTCTTAACTATCTGAAAGCCTCACTTAGGAGTATACTTTTGTAGCAAATTGCAGCCAAGCTTCAGTCAATCCCAGGACCAACTGATAAGACGAAACTCAAAAAAGCAAAGGCCAACCTGTAACCAATTGAACTACCTCTAGGGCTCACTTTCATTCTTCTCCCTGTAAACGCTGCCTGACTACCTCAGAAGCCAGAGATCTCTGAACCGATCTGATTCTGACAGCTGCCCAATATGAAAATCACTCTTTGAACTCTAAATTTGATTTGTCTGAAGCTTTTCTACTAACAATTCCCTGGACTGCCTGGATTACAGAGAGAACTCAATTCCTTACACTCTTACCTCTTCCCAACCGGTGAAGAGCCCTCACTGAGCCTCACATTGTTAGGAAGAGGGCCAGATTAGTCAATAGTCCAAAGCAACCCCCCCTCCTTTTTTTTCTGAGTATAAAAGTCAAATCTTGGCTGGGCAGGTGATTCACACCTGTAATCCTAGCACTCTTGGAGGCCAAAGGGGGAGGATGGCTTGAGCTCAGGAGGCTGAGACAAGCCTCAGCAGGAGCAAGACACTATCTCTATTAAATAATAAATAAAATCTTATGATTCTGAGACCCAAAATAATTTAATCTATTTCCCTCCAGTGCTTTTCCTGTGCATTTGTTACATGCCTACCATCTTATCTACTAAATACATACATATACGCTTTGTATCCTGCTTTCATACAAACCAAAGCAAAACAAAAGAGCACAGATTGTATAATATCCTATATTTTATTGCAAAGAAAAAAGCACGGAAGTATGCACACCAAACCAAGAGAACGTGGAAGGCAAAGAAGGACAAGTTTCACTTTTTACTTTACAGATTCTTGAATTTCTCAAAAAAATGTTTATTAAAGAAAAAAGTATTCATGACACTTGTTAAAGACAGAAAGGCAAACTTTATTAAGAGGGGCCATGGCAATAGGTACAGGAACCATTGGGTCTTACAGTGAGGGTGCAAGCCTGAACTCAGCTCCTAATCCAACAAGAACAAGTGGGGATGTATAACCAGGGAACAGCTTGGAGGTGGGTGGATAGAAATTCCTAAGAGGAAACATTAAGGGTAGGGGGTTTCTGGCTATGACTAGAATAGAACTTCTGCTGAAAGTAGGCCAGGGTAATAGGATATTAGGGGGCAGTCAGATAATACATATATAAAGTTGATAAGCTGACTTAGCAGGATTCTTGCTTAAACTAGATTCAGCAAGGAGAGGGAAGTCCAAGCTCAAGGTTATCTTGGTCAAAGAAGAGAGTCTTCGCTATGAACTATAAGATACACTACTGTGTGAGTTTTGTATGATTGCTGTAACAAATTACCACAAACTTAGTGGCTTAAAAAAAAAACCAAATGTATTTGAAATGGGTGTCATTGGACTAAAAGCAAGGTGTTGGCAAGACTGCATTACTTCTGGAAACTCTAGGGAGAATCCGTTTCCTTACATGTTCCTGCTTCTCGAGGCTACCCACATTCCTTGGCTTGTGGCTTCCTTCCATCTTCAAAGCCAGCAATCTCATCATGCTGACCACTGCTACCATCAACACTTCTACTTTGAATGTCCTACTTCCTTCTTTCACTCAAAAGGATCTTTGTGATTACTTTGAATCCACGTGGGCGATCCAGAATGATTTCTCCATCTCAAAATCCTCGGTGTAATCACATCTCAAAGTCTCTTTGTTCGTGTAAGATGACGTAGTCACAGGTTGTGGAAAACAGGAAGTGTATTTGAGGTGGGGGAGGAGCATTACTCTGCTTGCCACAATTATTTGTGCAACTTAAAAGAACATTTTAAAATCTTATATCATAAAATTCTTCTCATCTAGATGCTCCTTGTTATTATCATAATTGTTAGAACCTAATATTTCCTGGAGGGATGTACCACAAATTAATTAATTGGTCCTCCAGTTTGTGATATTCAGCTTGTTATACATTTTCATGATTAAGATGATGATTTTCATGACAAATATCTTTGGGTCTTTGGGGGGACATGCTGAATCAGAAAGGGGTTAAGGAGATGGATTTGCTAATCAGAAAGACCTGAGTTCAAATCCAGTTCTGCCTCGAGTGGTCCTCATCATTGCAGTCTTGATTTCCTTACAAAAGCACCAACCTCACAATTTTTTTGTATGTTTTAATTGATGTATCACTGTTGTACACATTTGGGGGGCATATGTGATATTTTGATACATGTATACAATATGTAATGATCAAATCAGAGTGATTAAGATTGCCATCACTTCAAATAATAGATTTTTTTAACTGCTATGTAGAGAAACAATTCACATATCATACATGTATGATTCACCTACTTAAAGTCAAGGATTTTTAGCCTTGTAGGGCTTTTGCATGATTCAGTGATATAGAACACACAAATTTTCATCACTATTAATATTTCTTTGTTTATAATTTTCATTATTTTCTTAGGCTAGGTTCCTAAGAAGCATCAATACACAGTAAAAGCCTGTAAACCTCTCAAACATCTTGAAAATAGACCTTGTAAAGATAGAAGGTACACTTCAGAGAGAGTTAAAAATGTATTTGTTTTTAGCCTGGGGAGAGTTCAGTGGATAGAATTTGGGGACGCAAGAGGAGTTGATTTGAAAACGCTATTTGGGGGTAGTGCCTATGGCTCAAAGGAGTAGGGCGCCAGCCCCATATACCAGAGGTGGCGGGTTCAGAACTGGCCCCCGGCCAAAAACTGCAAAAATACCCCCCGAAGCTGTTATTTGATGCAAGGTACCCTCTTGCATTTCATTCCCCTTGCACAACCTTGAATTGCATTCACCCCCGCAAACTGCACACACAGAATAGTTAGGCAGAGTTGACTGTGGTTTGCTGAACCTCTCTGCCTATCATCTACCCCTACAGAGCCACCAGCCTGCCCATCTTCATACCAAAGTAAGACTTCTTCAGTGAGGGTTGCACAAATACCTTCTCCAATTGCCCATTTAACTCAAGCCAAGCCAGTTTCACAGAGAGCCAGCAGGGGCAAGAGGCAAGGGGTCTCTGCCAATACCAAACCCACTTACCAGCAAGCCATAAACATATACTCCATTTGGCCATGGGAGGATTGACTACCAGGTTCCAGGGCTGAGTTAGTGAAACATGAGCCAAATCCAGGAGTGTGTTGCACCAGAGTGGTGTGTGGGTGACTCCTCAGGCGTCCTGCAGGTGTGGGAGCAGGTTATGTGAGCTGGGTGTGGGTTAGGTGGTGAAGGATAAGTGGAAGGTGCAGGGAGGGGTTCGAGGTGGGCAAGGGTGGAGGTGAGGAATGGGGCCACAGCTGAGATTGAACAGAGTAGTTAGACTAGTGGTCTGGAATCATTTTTGGGTCATGGCCTCCTTTGAGAATCTGATGTGTGAGAATCTAAGGAAAGAATGTATACACGTGCGCACATGCGCACACACACACACACTTGACCCACAAATTTTGCACATAGTGCCAGGAATTCCTGGAACCCAGGAAGCTCATCCAAGGACTTGGGATTAAGAATCTCTGGTCTGGGCCAGGCACAGTGACTCACACCTGTAATCCTAGAACTCTGGGAGGCAGAGGAGGGTGGATTGCTTGAGCGCAGGAGTTCTAGACCAGCCTGACCAAGAACAGGACCCTATTTCTACTAACATAAATAAATAAATAAATAAACTAGCTGGGCATTGTGACAGGTGCCTGTAGTCCCAGCTACTTGGGAGACTGAGGCAAGATGATAGATAGCTCAAGCTCAAGAGTTCAAGTTTGGTGTGAGCTATCACACCGTGGCACTTTACCCATGGTGACTGAGTGAGATTCTGTCTTTAAAAAAAAAAAAAAAATCTCTGGTCTAGAGATAGGGCTTTCAAAAACAAATCCTAAAGTTGCATTAAGAGCCCGAGAATGTTTATGACTTTAATGTGAAAGAGATTTAGGGAGGTTTGTGAATTAAATTCCAGGTCTGCTAATTCCATAAATGTTGATTTTCTTCCAGTTTTTATTTTGAAAAATTTCAAATCTACCAAAAAGTTGCAATCTTTTGTACTCTTCAACTACATTCATTAATTGTTAAAATTTACCCTCAGTTGCTTCGACTCCCACTGTTTCAACTATGCTAATGCTCTCAAGGACCCATGCTTTTCTGGAAAACTATTTGAGAATAAGTTGTAGATATTATGATATTTCATCCCTAAATACCTGGCATGTAACTCCTAAAGTCAAAAGATTCTACTTCATAACCATAATGCAATGATGACACTCATAAAATTTAACATTGATACAATACTACATATTATATAATATGTATCCTATATTCAAATTTCCCCAGTAGTGACCTTCTATGTGCTTTATTCTTTCTCCCTCCCTTCTTTTCTTCCTATCCCTTTAAAAGCCAGAATGTAGGCCATGTACCTTGGCTCTTGCCTATAATTCTAGCACTCTGGGAGGCCAAGGTGAGTGGATCCCTTGAATTCAGGAGTATGAGACCAGCCTGAGCAAGAACGAAACTCCATCTCTAAAAATAGCTGGGCATTGTGGTGGACACCGCTAGACCCAGCTATTTGGGAGACTGAGTCAAGACATCCCTTGAGCCTAGGAGGAGTTTGAGGTTGCTGTGAGCTATGATGATGCCCTAGCACTCTACCAAGGGTGATAAAGTGAGACTCTGTCTCAAAAAAAAAACCAAACAAAAAAACAGAATTTAATCCAGAATCACATACTTCTTCTAGTTATGTCTCTCACTCTTCATTAGTCAAGATCACTACTCCGGGATTTTGTTTTCTCTTGTGATGCTAATATTTTTGAAGAGTCCAGCGTAGCTGTTTTGCACATTGTCCCCCAGTTTGGATTCACCTCATGGTGTCCTTGTGATTAAATTCAGGTAGAACATTTTTTGGCAGGAGTACTACATGGGGGATGTGTATCACAATAGAGGGTCAGGTGGATCCTTAGATAAAGTTGTTCCATGGTTAAGGTGATGGCCTCCAGGTTCCCCTTTAAATCCATAAGTCATCAGAGCATTAACACTGTATTCACTGAAGGCCTCCAACAGGGTGAGTTAGTGGTGAGCAGACCCAGTCCTTGCTCTCGTACTATGTTTACAAGGAAGAGAAACAAAGGATAAGAGACAAGACATGCAGCTTTAAGAAGGACTTGGGTAGTGTGCTCAGATAGAGAAGTATCGACTCTAGATAAAGTGATCTTTAAGGTGAGACTTGAAGAGGAAAAAGGAGTTAGCTGCAGGAAGATGGGGGTGGAGGTGGCCCCTAACCAAGCAAAGAAGATGGAAGGAGAAAAAAAAGGGGGTGTGGGGTGGTCTCAGGGAGGGAAAAGTAATAGATAGGAGAAAGGCCCTGGGTCTGGTAATAATAATAATGCACACCGAATATCTTAATATTGAACACAGTTCTAAACATTTTACATGATTCACTTGTGTATTTCTCCCTGCAGCCCTGTGAAGTGGGTTACTTCATTACTGGTTTTATGCTGTAAAATTTGTAGCAGAGGCTGAGTAATTGCCCACGGTCACATAGCCTCTAAGTGGCAGGGTTGGGTAGATCTAGTTCTACAGCCTGTGCTCTTAGCTCTATCAAGGTGAAAGGAGCAAGGTCTCATCCTGAAAACATGTGAAAAAGGATTAGAGTCAGAGCAACCTGGACTGGGAGAAGATAAGAGTGGGATGGGAAAGCAAGGCAGAAAAAAGGCCCAGAAGATCAAAAAGAAAAGGGTTAGAAAGCAAGCAGCATTATAAGACAGGCCAGGTTGCGCCCCCCACACCCTTCAGTTCATGCCCAACACCTAGAGAAGATATTTACAGAGTTTCAAAGTATCTCTCAGCTTGGAGCCTATAGCTCAGCAGCTAGGACACCAGCCACATACACAGAAAGTAGTGGGTTCAAGCCCAGGCCAGGCCTGCCAAACAATGACAACTACAACCAAAAAATAGCCTGGCGTTGTGGCAGACGCCTGTAGTCCCAGTTAATTGGGAGGCTGAGGCAAGAAAATTGCTTAAGCCCAAGAGTTTGAGGTTGCCGTGAGCTGTGTTGCCACAGCACTCTACTGAGGAAGACATAGTGAGACTCTGTCTCAAAAGAAAGACAAAGTATCTCTTCACAAATTACTTATTAATTACAACTTTACAGAGACGCAACTTGGCTGACTGCAGCCTAAACAAGTGATGGAAGTGGACATCCAGAGTGGGTTCTGACAGAAGGCTCTGGAAGGGAATTTGGGAGAAAGTACAGGAAAAGGGTTTTGTGCCGAGGCTCTAGATGAAGAGAGAATGGAGTTGAGAAGTATATGGTGACAGAACAGGGTCTTAAAGAAGGGGTGTTTCTGGGAGGGAGGGAGAATTACGATTGACTCATAGGAGAGGAATCTGATGGGAACAATCTGGGTCAGAACAGGGTCAGTATGGGAGGTGCTGGGGTGGGTGGCTAGAGGTGGAGGGCTTGGGGTAGCAGTACCCAGGACAGTTCAGGAAGGATTCTGGGATTCGAGGCTCCAGGGCAGCTGTCAGCAGGTGGCGGAGGCCCAGTGGTGAGCTGTCCCGCCAGCCCTAGGACCCGATTCTGACCGCCGGGCAGGACGGGGCGGGGCGGGGGCGGGGCCGACCGCCGGTCCCCCCGCGCTGCAGGGGGCGCTGTGAGCCAGGGCGGCCCCAGGCCGGGCGGCGGCCGCTCCTAGTGAGTGCGGCCCCTTTTCCGGGTTTCCTCCGCCTCCTCCTCCTCCTCCTCCTTCTTTGCTGCCGCCGCCGCCGCTGCCCCTTTCCTGGCCGGTGGCTGCCGCTGCCGGTGCTGTCGCCGCCGCCACCGGGGGGCCGCGAGCCGAGCGGAGATCGCTGCGGAGCGCGAGCGCCGCCCGCCCCGCCGGCCGCTCCAGGGCCGGGCCGGCTCGGCCGGCGCCCCCCCACGCCCCCAGCCCGCTCGCCCCCGCGGGCCCGGCCTGGCGCGGCCGCCAGCCGCTGCGCTCCTCCTCCTCCTCAAGCGCCCCGCGGTCCGCCGCTTCCTCCGCTCGCCGCCCCGCGCCCCCTGCCGCGCCGCCGCTGCCGCCCTCTGCGCCCCGCGCCGCACCCCGGTCCCGCCCGCCATGCCCGGCCCGGCCGCGGGCAGCAGGGCCCGGGTCTACGCCGAGGTGAACAGCCTGAGGAGCCGCGAGTACTGGGACTATGAGTCTCACGCCCCGAGCTGGGGGTAAAGCTGCCGCCGCCCCCCGCTGGGCCCGCTAACCCCCTTCTCCGCTAGGCCGCCCCCTTCAAACCGCGTTCGGCCCGTGTGATCTGTCTGCCTGCTCGCCCCTCGGGGCCGGCACTTCCGTGGGTCTGCGACGGGACGCAGAGGCCCCCATATCGCACATGTCCTTTCCTCACCCCACCCCCCGTGTTGTCCCTTTCTCCCCGCTTTGCGCACCCCTTCCCCTACCCAAGTAATGCTTTCATAGTGGGGGAACAAGTGGAGGGTCCAGGGATCAGGGCCTGGTGGAAGTGAGGGAGAGTAGCTCTTCCACCTTAATACTTTGGGGTTTGTATTGAGGTGGGACGTCAACTGTCTTCCTGAGCTATTAAAATTCTCTGCCTTCTTCGTTGTCTGAAATGAAGCTAGGTGGGAGGAAATTACTTAAACACGTCCAGATTCTCACAGTAGGCACTGTCTGCCTTTGGGCTGTGAAGCAGGTGTTGTGAAGCCATGGGCAGAGGGGGCATCCTCTGGGCTTCCAGGATAGATGCTTTTCTGTCCCCTCTAGTTTGTCGTTTTGCTACCCCATCTCCCAAAGTTATGAGCAACCAATTAGGTTAGGAGCTCTGCAGAGTTAAGGGAGCCAAGTTTATGTTGTAGCTTTCATTTAGGGAATGAGTTGTGGCTGATGTATGGACACTTCCAAGTGTTTGATTAATGGAAGTGGCTGAATGGACTGTACAATGGGCATAGGCTTGGTTGATCCCAAATCCTGGCATTTATGTGTGTTTTTTGCCTTTCACAGTAATCAAGATGACTACCAACTGGTTCGAAAACTTGGTCGGGGAAAATACAGTGAAGTATTTGAGGCTATTAACATCACCAACAATGAGAGAGTGGTTGTAAAAATTCTCAAGGTGAGTGTCCTGAGTGGCATGTAACATTCCCCCCGGCAAGTCTGAAGGCTGTAAACTATCCCAGCATGGTCTAGAAAGAGCAGTGCAAGCTCACATTTTATGTATCTTCTGTCTGATGTCTCTCTATTGCTTCTCCCATCCTGTTTCCTGTATCTTTCAAGAAAATATAGAGACTGGTTTCAAATCTAAGCATAATTCAGGAACATCCTTGTTCTAAAATGTAATTTATGGACACCCAAGGCAAAAATTCTGAAAGAGTTTCATTTGCTACAAAATAGACATTCAAAAGAAAGAGAAGCCTTTTGATGGAGATTTCCATTAATTTAAGGGCTCCTTGAAGGCTATGTTTGTTACTCCTGGTGCTCTATGTTATTCCAGAAAGAAAGCTGGGAAAAATTGGAGTGGCTTCAAAGATGAGTTTGAAGCCCAAGTGGAGGGAAACTCCTTAGGGATAATTAGTTGTTCTCCTTTGGCTGTGAATTTCAGGTGGAGCGAATATAGTGAGCCATTAGTGCTGGGAAGCCAGGTTGGGGAGCCAGTGAGCCGGTGTTGCTTATCAGCTAGTAAAAGTGAAATTTGGAATAGTAGAAGGGTACACTTATGATCACTAAAATAATAATTGGAACATGACTTTGTATCTGGTTTAGCAGTCTCAGTTTGATAATGATGCCTTTTATTATCTCTTGAAGACATGATTTTAATGAGCATGAAAAAGTGGCTAAATTGTTCTTCAGGTAACTGACTGTGTAGCTTTAATGTTTTATAGGGTATACTAAAAAGTAATTCTTAGAGCCTCTGATGGGCTCATTATTGCCAGATCATTTAACATGTGTACATGTCATTTAAGTGAAAGATTGAGGGGAGAATGATAACAAGTGCCTTTATGTATACATGATTTCCAGTGTGGCCATTTTGCAGAGGTTCTGTGGGATTGAAAAGCTGTTTTTTTGTGTGGTAGGGCAGCTGTGTAGGTAATCCCTGTTTAATATGAGGGGTCAGGCTTATGCTTTCTGGTAATAACCTTTCAGAAAAATAATCAGCTCCATCACTCAGTACCATCCTAGCCTAGTGATAAAAGAACAGAATTGCAGTAAAGAGAAATAGGCAGACTCATTTGTGCTGTCTAACACTGCGGATAAGAAGTAGGGAACTGATGTTGCAGGTAAGGAGTCTGACTCCCTCTTCCCTAAATATCAGTTGCACCTGAAATCACAGTCTTAAAAAAAAAAAAAAAAAAGCATAATTGTTTAAAGAAATGTTCCCTTCAGAGAAGTTGCCTGGGGAAACTACATTTTCTTTATGTTTGTAAAAGAACATGTTTTTAAATATAAGATGCTTGACATCTTCCTGAGAAGTAAGCAAGGCATAAACTGAAATTAGGAATATCCATGTTCCATTGCTATACATTCAGAAGAATAAATTCCTGACTCTAAAGTAGTTTCAGAAAAATATCTAAAACTTTTGTGCAGTGGCAGAATTTTAGAATAAATGTACAATTTCCTGTGTTATCTTTTTAGAAGGAACAGCATTCAGGTATTTGTATAAATACCATTGTGTTCATTTAAGAAAGCATCACATTGTTCTTTAGTCATCCTTGTAAAGAAATTCATAGGGTCAGTTGCCGAATAGTTTTTCCTTTGCTTTAAAGATTCTCAGGATATGTTAGGAACCGAGTAAGGAAGCTGTTGTAGATTATTTTTACAAATAGGAGATCTCGGCTGGAAGAGACTTATCTAAGATCATTATGTTAAAATGACCCTTAGTTGAAACTCCTGTTTCCTGTTTCTTTGTGTTTCTTACCACTCATTTTAGCATTGAATTGTAGGATCTTAACATTGAGCACAGAAGTTCTAGTATTCTGGAATAAGAAGTGAGGGCTTCTTTGATACCCTAGTGAAGTGTTTCTGGGTTCTTTTCAACATAGTTTCTTTTCATGGTGTAGCCTGAACCACCTTGTTTCCACTGATGATGAAAACTACATTTATTTCTTCACATTTTTCGAAGCCCTGTAGCATTTCTGTCCAGATCTTGTCATGTCAGTCAGGGGGTGAGAAACCACTAGTGGTATTGTTGCGGTTTTGTTGTTACAGTGAATTAAAAGTATTATTTTTTAAAAAGAACAGGGTCTTTATCCCAAGTTGTGCTTCTTTATTCAGATAAGTTGAAATTATGACTAATACCTGCTTTTGTGGCGTTTGGTCATAGTAAATTAGATCCTTAATAACTTACCAGCTGCTCATAATTTGGCGGAATCTAGAAAAGGCTTCCTTTTCATATAAGCTTACTACATTTCAGCTGCAGAATTGTGGTTGAATTAATGTACCTGTGTATTGCACACATAGGAATCTAGATACATTCCTTGAGGGCCAGCTGTCTTCTTTTTTAGTCAATTACATTTCTTATCAGTTATTTCCAACATGTGAGAATGGTTGGATGATGAGTGACCACAGAAAATTTCACGTCATTTAATTTGCATCAGTAGTTTTCTAAGTATTTTATTTATCATAATAAATTCGGTTATTAAGAGGGTTTAGGAATTTAGAAAATGGTGAGTAAAATTTTACTGTCCATCCTTAAGTGAAATTCTTGGGCTAAAACCTTAAAACTGTCCAATCAATAGAGAGGGTGTATCTTTTTTGATAGAAACTGTTTTGAGGAGAAAAGAGAAAAAGAGGGAAAGGAGATGGTAAGGGTTTATATATATAACAAGGCAGAAACCTGCTTTACTGCCATAAGAGTCATCTTTTGATTCTGAAAAATCAATTCTTCAGTTCCTTTGTAGTACCTCTTAGAAAGGCATACGCAGAAATAAAAGCATTTGGCCATTTTTGATAATTTTTGTCATTTAGTGGGCACTGTGGATTTCAGTACTTCTTGGGGTCCTTGAGATCTTTCGATTTAAAGTGCTATGTCTTGAATAGAAGTCAAGAGTAACACTTTTTTTTAATTGCCTAAGGATTGTGCAAGAAGCAGTATTTTTTTTTTTTGAGACAGAGTTTCACTGTGTTGCCTTGGGTAGAGTGCTGTGGCACCACAGCTCACAGCAACCTCAAACTCTTGGGCTTAAGAGTCCCAAGTAGGCTTGGCGCCTGTGGCTCAAGTGGCTAAGGCGCCAGCCACATACACCTAAGGTGGTGGGTTTGAATCCAGCCCAGGCCCACCAAACAACAATGACGGCTGCAACCAAAAAATAGCCGGGCATTGTGGCGGGTGCCTGTGGTCCCAGCTACCTGGGAGGCTGAGGCAGTAGACTCATTTGAGCCCAGGAGTTGGAGGTTGCTGTGAGTTGTGATGCCACGGCACTCTATCCAGGGGGACAGCTTGAGGCTCTGTCTCAAAAAAAAAAAAGAGTCCCAAGTAGTTGGGACTACAGGCACCTGTCACAATGCCCAGCCATTTTTTGGTGGTAGTTATCGTTGTTTGGCAGGCCACGGCTGGATTCGAACCCGTCCGCCAGCTTCGGTGTATGTAGCTGATGCTATAGGCACCGAGCCAAGCAATACTATTTTTAAAAAACAAATGTACATTATTTTGAACCATTCCCACAATGAGTTGGAAGCCCATATAATGCTTCCTGGTAATAGTCTCATTTTATAAGTGCTAGACAGTCCATTTTTCCCTAAGAAATTAATTCTTAAGCTTAAAAGAAAGAATGGTAGTATTAAAATTTGTTTTTCAAGTATGTTTAGCATATTTGTTTATAGATGTTTTTAAAATGTTGTATTGCAGGAGATAGTGTCAAAAGAAGGATGAGCGTTGATGCCAGATCCTTCTTAGTAACTTCACAGTGAGCTGGTGATCTTTATATCAAAGGGTGTTTGATCCTTCATTTCTCCTTTCTCCAGTAGGTTTTTTACCCTCCACTTAGGCTTATGTACGAAAACATCTTGAAGCAACCCATTCGTGGTTTATATCTTAAACGTTTGTGAATTCTAGTTTTTACAAATGTTTCATGGAATAAAAGCAGTTAAAATATTATTAATATTAAAATATAAATGTTAAAAAATCACACGTGAACTATTTGTTTCTAATATGTGGTTGTGGTGTCACAGATTAAGAGTGTAGTCCCACAGAACATGGGAGTTTATAAACTGTTGGAAGCCAAACACTTTCTGTGTATGAGCCACGACACAGAAAGGCTGTCATTTGCTCAGGGTCACATGATTAGGGCTGGAAACCCTGAGTTTAGGGCCCTGGTATACCTGTCGTGGAGTCTTGGTAAATTTAGGACCATTGTTAGGACATTGACTTCTTGATGTAGTGAACTGTCTGGAAAGGACTGAGGAGGAACTTGCTAGAAATCAGATGAAATTAATTTGTTTCTAATGAATTTGGAGTTACTCTTCTCAGAGGAAGTATTTTACTTTGGTGAGTTGCTAGTTAGAAGTATGGAATCAAGAAAACCCAGAGAACAATAGAGACCCAGGCAGGGGGTCTCAATGATTTGTGACCACAGTAACATGTTTCGTGCATAAGTGAGATACTGTTTATTCTTGGTTTGAAGCCTCAGTAAGCATGGTTTCTCCAGGTATTATCATGATCACTTGCCAGATTTTTGAGTTAACAGTTATCCCTTTAACATAGAATTTATTCAAAAGTGAACCATGAGTGAAAAGAATATTTTGATGTAGAGTACCCATTTTCATAGGTACAACAGGGTTCCAGGTAGTGTCTAGGGCCTAATTTCAGTATCTGCCACTTCATACTCAGGGTGATACAGTATAAGAAGTGCTCTAAATGGACTTAGAAGTCTTGGGTTCCATAACTAGCTCCTTCATTTATACCACTTGGCTCTGTTTTCTCATTGGTAAAATAGGCATATATCTTATTTAACCCACAAAGTTGTTGGGAGAACCAGAAGAAAAGTAGATGACAGTGTTTTAGTAATCTACAAAACGTTTTTCTTTCCTGGAAGAGTATGACCCAGGAGGTAGACTGCTGGATTCAGATGTTCATTTCAACATTTAGAAGCTCTGACATTAAGCAAATGTATTTAGACTCTGTGCCTCAGTGTCCACAAGAAAAACTTTGTTAATAATACTCATTTAAGAGAATAAGAGTCAGAACTAGGAGTAGAAATGTTGTAACATTCTTTTGATGAAATTCAAAAGGCCTGCTCTGTGTCTTGCCACTTTTGCCCCCAGTTTTTTTTCATGTTAAAATACATATGAAAGGTATAAAATTTACCATTGTAACCATTTTTAAGTGTATGGTTTAGTAGTATTTAAATGTATTCTTGATGTTGTGCAACCATCACCACCACCACCCCCATAATTCTTTTTGATCTTGTAAAACTGAAACTCTGTATTCATTAAACAGTAACTCCTGTTCCTCCCTCCCCTCATCCCCTGGCAGCCACCATTCTGCTGCCTGTCTCAATGAATGTGACTGTTCTAGAGATCTCACGTAAGTGGAATCATACAGTGTTTGTCCTTTTGTGATTGACTTATTTCACATAGCTTAGTGTCCTCAAGGGTCATCCCTGTTGCAGCATGCATCAGAATTTCCTTCCTTTTTAAGACCAAATTAATTTTCCATTGTATGTATGTACCACATTTTGTTTATCCACTCATCCGTCGGTGGACATTTGGGTTGCTTTCATGTTTCAGCTGTTGTGAATAATGCTTTGAACAAAGGTGTACAAATACTTCTGCAAGACTCTTTTTCTTTTGGATGTAGTGGTGTTGGGTATAGTAATTCTCAGAAGTGGAATTGCTAGATTATAAGGTAATTCTATTTTTAATTTTTGAGGACCTTCCCACAGTGGCAATGCCATTTTACGTTCCCATCAGCAAACTACAGAGGTTCTTATTTCTTCACATCTTTGTCAGCACTTGTTATTTTCTGTTGTCTTGATAGTAGCCATCTTAACATTTGCAAAATGGTATATGGCTGTCATTTCGATTTCATGCCTTGCCTTTTAAAATCTTGAGAAGAAATAATTACCCTGAAGGAGCTGATAATGTAATTGGGATGTGAGACTTGAAAGATTAGAGGAAAACTTGCCATGAAGAAATTGCATTGCTCAGGTAATATTTATATTTAGTCAGGTGCAGTGAGTTTTGGAGACACTAACAAGGTAATATGCATCATCATTCGGGCAGGACTTTCTACCTTACTCCATCCGTCTGCATTCCTGGCAACTACTGTGATGATAGTAGTATCTTAGTCGTGCTGTCATTGGTTTGGTAGAATAAAAGTAACTTCACATTTGAAAGTTGTGAACTGTATTCCTGCCTGTCTTTCATTCATTCATTCAGTTGTGGCTGGAAGAAATTTAAATGAGTCTTTACCTGTTAATAGTTTCTGGAATTTGTTACGGTCATAATTTTTACACCTTTGGTAGATGTAAATTTGTAAGTTTAATCACAGTTAGTGCAAGTAGTTGAAATCATTCTCAAGTCTGGCTTTTTTTTTTTAAAGCAGCTCTGAGTAAATAAATAGGAGCGATTACTAACTTAATTTTGTCACTAAATTTGTTTTTCAAAATTTTTAAATGAGAATAAATGGGAAAGAGATCAGCACCTTTCTCTTGAATTAGTTTGAACAAGTCTGAATAGCGAGAACTGATCACCACATAAGCAACAACCTTCTAAAAAGATATTTTTTCTTTTTTTCGTTTTTCAGAGCTCATGTATAGAAAATTTTAAATGGGGACTTTCCCCCTTAAATATTCTCTTTAGGTATGTGCCAAAAATTATTTATTACTTGAAACTATTTTGCAGGGTGGTTTGGAGAATAGCTAAATTGATTGACTTTGAATCTTCTAAACATCATGTTCCATTTAGATAGTCTCTGAATTAAAACAAGTAATTGGTCTCCAGGTAGGAGACCTTTTTGTAATGTGAGAGGTGAATTTAGGAGATTATCATGGAAATGTGTGTATTTTCTTCTTTGTGTGTAACTGGTAGCTTTCCTTAGGATGCCAACAGTCTTCCTTTAGGGATCCTAACTTTTCCTCTTTGACTCCGGTTTGTAGAATTAAAACAATCACTTTCACTTCCTTGTAGCTCCTTGGTGGTTTAGTTTCTGGAGCATCCCAGATTTGGAGGAATAAACTGAGGCTGAAGGGAGCTACCTGTAGCCTGATTCTTGATGCTTTGAGGGGAGCGTTCTGGACTATAGATCACCTTCCTCTTTCATAGTCTGTGGGCTCTTATGAGGACTCTAGCTGCTCCAGGACTCCATCGTGCCACTTCAGAATTGCCCTACTGTTCCCAGTCTCTAGTTCGGGAAGTTGTTGGACAGGTGAGAGGTAGCAAAATATGTTTCAGGTGCTCCATAGGACACCTCTAAACATACTGAAGGTAGCTTAATCTTAACTGGGTTGTCCAGGAACAATCTGCTGGTCTGGCCTGTTGCTAAGTAACAGGAGAGCAACTCAAGACTATATGGGGCAGCACCACAGAAGCAACTTATTTAATGGACTACCCCTGTAAAGTGTAAGGGGTAGAAGAGGTTTTGGAGTGTATATGGGCTTCTGGATGCAGAGTTTTTTCCTCTTACCCTTCCCACAGATTTGTAGCTGCATTCCAGAAGTGGATACAGCTTTAGAATTGTCTTTTGCAGTTTTTGGCCAGGGCTGGGTTTGAGCCCTCCACTCCCAGCATGTGGGGCTGGTGCCCTACTCCTTTGAGCCACAGGCACCGCCCTCTAGAATTTTCTTAAAAGGCGTTGACTATATAGGTAGCATTGGCTGAATTTATAGGATATCCAGCTATTATTTATTTATTTTTTTTGAGATGGAGCCTCAAGCTATCCTCCTGGGTAGCGTGCCATGGCATCACAGCTTAAAGCAACCTCCAACTCCTGGGCTCAAGCGAGTCTCCTGCCTCCGCCTCCCAAGTAGCTGGGACCACAGGCGCCCGCCACAACGCCCGGCCGTTTTTAGGTTG
>CAUYQV010038228.1:0-20530 GCA_963574575.1 Galagoides demidoff | reverse complement strand
GCTGTCACTCAGGAGGCTGGGCAGCTACCGAGCTGAGCAGGGCACGGCTGAATAGCTCCTCACTTGACCAATCTGAGCCGGGTCCATTCCTGCCTTCACCCTCTCGAGCCTTCCTTCCCCTTGTCCTGCAATCTTTGCTTTCCTGTAGCAAGGACGTGGTGGAACCATTCATTATCACGCAAACCCACCGCGGTCTTCCCCCGAAGAGCTCCATTGTGCCATGAAGCATGTGAAATGTGTTGTGTGTCCAGTACCCGGGGATGTTCAGGAGCTTGGCTTTCCTATGCCCCTTGAAGCAAGTCAGCAATGCCCGGAAGGGAATATGTGCTCAGTCCACTCAGACCTGGCCAGCAGGGGGTCTGGAGCCTTAGAGGACTGGCCTCCCCCATGGTGATGGGGCCCAGCCTTGGTGTGCTTTTGGGCCCCCTTCACTACAGACAGAACCCCTGTGATGTGGCTCCTACCCCCATCTTACTGAGCTGCCTCCCCCGGTATGGAGCAGCACACACCAGGGCCTGCCAGAGCCCCCAGGCTCCTAGCACTCACATCAGACGTTTGAACATCACCTTAGAAACTGCCCTCAGCTGGTCCAGAGCCAGCTGTGGAGATATTTTGGGGGTGGACAACATGCCCTACCATGGCTCCAAAGGTGCCCATAGCCCTGCCTCCACTTCCCAGTGGCCTGGGGGATGGGTCCGTGTCTGCACACTATCCTGTCAGGGCAGTGTGGTGGCCCGTCCTGGGGCAGGCCCATTACCCTGATGTCGACTTTCCTTTTGCTGTAAGGAAGCCTTCCCACCAGGGGCCCAGGGCCTGGCCTCCTCTGAGGCTTCCTCTCTTCTTGTGTTTGCTCAGTGGCAGCGCATGGGGCTACAAGACTCACAGGTCTCCCCAAAGGTGTTAACCAAGAGACCTGGATTTCATGTATAAGAATCGAGGAGAAATGGACTGAGATGAGCAAGGTCTCACACTTTCAAAGACTTCGCATGGACCCAGTGTGTCTCCGACCTGAGGATCCCGGATGATGTGATCAGGACCCATCCCTCATGTGGCCCTGCCACCCACAGCTCATACCTCCCCAGGTCCACGACGGAACTGTCTCCAAACTCATCCTCCGAGGGTCTGTTGGAGGCCTCAGTTCATCACTTTGGAGTGTTTTCAACCACACTCACTCTCATGTATCTCCATGGCTCATGCACTCAAGGCCGACTTGTTAATCCCCTGGGAGTCCCCGTGAATAAACCCTCCCCAGAATCTTTACTCTAATGGGAAATAAGAGAAAAAGCAGCCCAGGCCAGACTGGGGGTCCTGAGGGCACCAGGACTCAGGGTACAGGAGGTCCACAGATGGAGAAAACGGCACTCTGACCAGCATGGAAGTGCCAGAGAAGAGGTGGCTAAAGGACAGCTGCTTCTGTTTGTATTTTCAGTTTTCCAGTATCTTTATATATATATTTAATCAGTTTTAGGTTTTAAGAAAATCAACTGGAACACAGCGAGCATTCATAAAGAGCCCTTTGTTCTCTTCAAAGTGGTCCTGGGATGGACATCTAGAGTCCATAACTGTACAAACTATATTCCCAGGACATAAGAAAATTAAATTAGAAAGTGATAACAAAATTTTATTTAGGAAATCTTCTAATATTTGGGAACTAAATTTTATACCTCTAAGTACTTAACAGTTTGAGAGAAATAAAAAAGAAAATTAAGAAAGAATTTGATCAAAACATAATATCTAGAAATCTGCAAGATGTAGCCAAAGCCATATTCAGAGGAAAATTCATTCACAAAGGCCTTAAGGAAAAATCAATAACTTCAGTTTTCACCTTTTGAAACTAGAAAATAAGGACAAATTAAATGTGAAGCAAAAGAAAAGTAATAAAGAGCATAAATCAATTTAATAGGAAAATAAAATATATAAATAAATAAAGTTAAAAATCAATGAAACCAAAGCTGATTTTTTATGATATCAAACATAAAATTGATAAATCTCAAGTCATGCTGGTCAGGAACGAGCAGAGTTAGGAGAAACATTAGCAAGATCAGGAAGGAGAGTGGCGATATCAGGACTGAATTCATATATATACAAAGATGACAAAGGGCTGTTACACATATTAAAAATTCCTTTCTGATTGGAGGGACCATTTTTGAGGTCTATCTTACAGGGGTACAAGTGAAACTCTCCAAGAGTAGAATCAGAACGTTTTAAAACTATAACTGAGAAAATGACATGAAGGCTGTGTTGATCAGTTTGATGGAAGTATTTCGGATTGCATGCAAAAACCCCACACTGTACCCCAGAAGTGCATTAATGTACATAGTTACCATTCAATAAAATTAAAAAAAAATAATACTATACCCACTTAATTGGTGGCTCATCCCACCAAAAAGCTCCAGAGACTTGGGCTAGCCTCAAGGGCATCTGACATATGAAGTTGCACAGGCCCTGTGCTTCCTAATGCACTTCTGTCACCAGCTTGGAATTCTTAATTTTTAAATTATTCCCTGCATTTTCACTTTTCACTGGGCCCCCCAAGTTCGGTAACCAGTCCTGCAGACGGGCTCTTTGGGGATAAGCCACTATTCCCGGGGTAGCATAACCGTCTTACTAAGAGAGTTTCTGTATTGCTTTCTTCATGTCTGGGATTCTCTTTACAGATTTGGGGAAAGAATGCATACCAGTTATCTTTGTCTGTTTAGGCTGTTATAATAACATACTTTACTATGGATAATTTATAAACAATAGGCATTTATTGCTTACAGTTCTAGAGGCCAGGAAGTCCAAGATCAGAGCACCAGCAGATCCAGTCAGATTCATTGTCTGGTGAGGGCTCACTTTCTGACCTCAAAGATGGCACCTGCTAGCCATGTCCCCCACAAAGTGCCATCAAGCTCTCTCAGGCTCTTTTATAAAGGCACTAATCCCTTTTGCCTCCCAAAGCCTCCCTTCTTAATACCATCAACTTGGGGTTTACATTTCAACATATAAATTTTGGGGGAGCAAAAACCATTCAGACTATAGCACTAGTTTTTAGGGGGGTTGAGGTCCAAAACACATATTAGGAAAGTTAAGATCCTAAAATACTCTGAGAGTAAGACTTCAGGTCAAGTGGACCTCTGAAAAGCTCTTTAAGAAATAACTATACCAAAAAAAGAAAACCCCAACAACATAAAAAGAAGATCTATAGATTTCCATTTCATGCTAGCCTACTGACATTTCCAGGGTTCATCTTTTTCTTTTTTGTTGCATCATTTCTCTGTGTCAAGGGTTATTCATGTTCAATGATTTTTATAGTCTGAAAATACTCTGTTCTTTGATGTTGGCTGTGTTTGTTTGGCTAGAGTTTGAACACATGCTCGTCTCAATAAGAGTAAACGTTTCTTATATTATGATTTTTTGAAAATCTGAGTTTTCATTTGATGGACAGCATCGTTTGTTTGTCCATTTGCTAATGTTTGTCTGGTAAGAGTTGATAGGCCCAGTGGTAAAAATTAAATGCTCACATAAATGTTCAAGAACCCCTGTGATTTTAGTTACTTTTGAAAATATCCAAGGATGGAACATCACCCATTTTTAAGAAATTTGCAACAAAACCTGTACATCTTAGTATTCTGACAAAAAATGGACTTTAGCTTCAGAGAAACAGGTGGTGAGGGGCCTGGTTTAGCGTGACCTGGTGGGAAGTGCACATAGTGGGCAAGGAGAGGTATCAGTGGTGGGCAGGCCCACCCATGGGGATTCTACATGAAGGATGCTGTCAAATCTATCAAACCCTTGATCCCGTTAGCTCTTGATCACTTTCCTCGGTCTATAAAATGCCTGGATTTGTAAATTGCCAGAGAGTTTTAATTTATTTCTTGTTATATAGGGGGTAGGGCCTCGAATATCATAAAACCTCTCCTGAAAAGCTTTTACCTAGAAAATAGACACAGAGTAGGATTCCCCCCTAGTCCACAATTTGTGCAACACTTGATATATGTTACCATCAAAAGAGGTAAGAAATGATTTCCCCTTTTTTCCCCATTCCAGTTTAGTGCATAACTATTTGGAAGTCAGACAGATGGAAATCAAAACATCAGCTTTGCAGGGTGAGGCACAGGACCATGAACAACTGCACTTGCTAACGTGGTACTTCTGCACTAGCGCCATCCTGAGTCACAGGCTCCCTCTGCTCTGGGAGGATTCCCCTGTGGCAGGAAGAAGTCAATGGTGGGCACCCTGGCGCGTAGTCAGCCCCTCAGGAGATAACCAGCAAGTGCTGGGCAGTTCTTATTCAGTCACTTGTCTTTAACTCACAGGTCTGAGAAAGACATAGACTAAAAAAAACCCTCTAATCATGAAAATTCCTTTACGTGAGGAATAAGGAATAAGCATTCTTCCAACAATAAACGTAAGAAAATTATTGCTTCTTTTGAGTTTAACATGTGATGATATCAAAAAGTAAATGTCACAGATTCACATTGTAATCATCAAGAAACATTTTTTGAAGGCCAAAAATAAAATTTTTTAAGAACATTTATTAGCTTAACAAATTTTTCATTCATTTAAAGAAGGAAGAAACTCACTTTAAAAACTTTAAAAGTTAATTCAACAGCATAAAAGGCAATGGGTATCCTAATATTAATCAGATTTCTTGTTTCTAAATATTTCCATTAGAACATCTACACAGCTAGCCTGTAGTTGACTTGTTCAAGGTTGTCTACATTCTTGGAAGTAGAGACTGACAATTCTAAAAAACAATCTCTAACTCAAGAATACAATGGCACTAAACCCACCAAGGATTCTCCTATGCCTCCCCATTTGCCTGAATTAAGTTTGTTTTACCAATTAACAATTCTAGGTTGGTGGCATAATTCTCTCTAGGAAGAGAAATGCATCTACCCTAGGACTTCATGTGGTTTTTGTTACTGGTCTGCCTGTCCCCCGAGGGACTGGTCTCCACTCCATTCCTTCATTACAAAACCATTCATTTGGCGGAGCCACTGAGAAGCTTGGGAGCAGAAAAGTGTGGCAGAGCCAGCCTGAGATGCTGTCTTGAGATGCTGGCCCTCTCAAGCTGGCTCATGCAGGAATCCTTTCAGGAAAACCTAAAACCCAGCAGTGACTAGGTGTGGACTTTAGTTATGGTGTCAGCTGATCTGGGTCGGACAGAGTCCCTTCCTTTCCACAAGGCATTTGCAAACATTAAAACCAAACTGAATTTCTTATTTCAGATTTAATGCTTTATAGTGTTATGGGACCAAGAAGAAGTAATTCAACTATGGAGTAACACAATCACCGTTGACCTACTGCATTTTTAGGATACAAAAAGGACATTTGGGCTGGGTGCAGTGGGTCATGCCTGTAATCCTAACACTTTGGGAGGCTGAGGAGGAGGATCACTTGAGTAAGGAGTTAGAGACTAGCCTATGTCTGCTAAAAATAGAAAAAAATTAGCTGGGTGTATTCCCAGCTACTCAAGAGGCTGAGGCAGGAGGATCACTTGAACCCAGGAGTTTGAGATTGCTGTGAGCTAGGCTGAAACCATGCACTCTGGCCTCAGCAACAGATTGAGATTCTTTCTCAAAAAAAAAAAAAAAAGACATTGGATGGGGGCCAGGTAGTCTCTCTGACTAATTTATTCCCAAAGTTTGCCATCAGAGTGCTGGGCAAGAAGGGTCTGTGGCTATTTCTCAACCCAGGTTCTCTACGTTGGAACACACCTGTTTGAGGGGAGAGCTTCTGCTCAGCTGGAGAGGGTCGCAGCCTCTCTTTGGGGTGATTTATTATAATCACAATAATTATTGTTGGATTATTATAGTTGCCTATTGGTAGGGTTATAGTTAAAAATTTGACAGTGTTTATATAATAAATGACTATTTTTACAGCTCAGCTGTAAAAGTTTGCTTAGGTCTGAACTATAATTTACAAGCTCTCCATCCAGGAGTACTTTCCTTTCAAATAGAATTTTTTTAAATGGTTAATAAAATTGGTCTGTCTGATTTTCCTGAGTTATACGCATATTTTGGAAAACCAGAACTGTATCGTTTGTGTAGGCTTTCTAACACTTCTCCTCAGTTGACCTTGAGTTTAAACAAGTTGCTATAAAATGTAAATTATTTAAGCTGAGCTTGGATGGATTGAGAAGAAACAATATTATGCACAAGTCTAGACTGAAAATAAAAGTAGAGAAGCAGCCGGTCCCCCCATTTAACTTTAAAAACTCTATTTGTGGTTCAGAAGCAGAAGCCCTTTTGGAGCGATTATCACCGTGCATTTTCATTATGCATTTTATACCTCTAAGTACATAATCACCTGCTCCTGTCTATCTGATAAATAATGAGATTTTTATTTCACATTTGCATTGTTAATTACAGCATATTATAGAAGTAAGGTTCCAGGCATCTGTTATTAATAGAATGTGATTTTTTTTTTTTTTTAACAACAAGGGCACTTGAAATAGACTAAAAAATAGACTAACAGAAAGCACCCTTTATTGGAGGCCACCCAGGTCTGTTGATAGGTTTTTGTTTGGCAGATGTGGCAGGAATGGAGGGAAAAAACGCCACAAGAATTGAAGCTATCAAGATAAAATATAATGTGTCTTCCAGTCAGCGAGGGTTTATGTCCTTACCCTTGAGAAAGGAGTCACAAGTTTTGTAAATGCAAAGGCAGTAAGAATATATTTATGATGAGAAGATGAGAAATCGAACCCGTGAGTTTCTTCCCAGTGTATGGCACCCTTTGGCCACCATGTAAGGACCCAGCTGGAAAAGCTAATTCAAGGGATCTCAGGGTCATTATCTTCAGTCCCCAAAGACAGTTTTGAGCCAGATCTACCCCGTGCTTCCGCTTCCCTGCTTCAGGTCTGGTTGAGAGAAGATATGGTTAGAAAAGCAACAGACTGACCATCCAGGAGCCTAGGAGTTCTCTGTCTGCTCATTGCCACAACCGCCTAGGTGATGGGTAAACACGCTGAGTGAGTGAGTGGTCCTGGCACTGCCCTGCCCACCCCAGAGCTCTGCACTGAGAATAGAGTGCAATGAATGGACTGCACAAAGGCAGATGCATGGTAAAAGTGCAAGTCACCGCGTAATGACTGCCCTCGGAAAAGACTCGTGCGGAATGATGTTTGATGCCTGTATTTTGGGCGATAGATTTTACAGTCTTGTCAGCGACTACAGTCAGGTTTTAGAATAGCTCCAGCACTGCAAAAACTCTCCCTCTGGTTACTCCTTAATAATCGTACTCTCCATCCCACCCAACCTGACCCATCATTATAATTTCGTCACTTTGCGAATGTAAATAAAATCAGTCTATCACTTTTGAGATTGGTTTTCCATTTAGCCCCAGGCCCTTGAGGTCCACCTAGTTGTTGCATGCATTGCATGCATCAGCAGCTTATTCCTTTTTTTTTTTTTATTAAATGATAGCTGTGTACATTGATGCAATCATGGGGTACGGTGTGGTTGCCAAGGAGCATTCCATTCTGCAAATATACTGCTGTTCGTGTACCCATTCACGCATTACAGGGTCTTTGGGTTGTTCTCATTTTGGCTACTACAAATAAAGTTGCTCTGAGTCTGTGAGTATGGAGAAATACGCAAACGTGTGGTTGCAGGTTTAGAGGGTAAATGTATGTTCAGCTGTGTAAGAACCTGTTTTCCAGAGTAACGGTGCCATCTTTTAGTCCCACCAGTAATGTAGGAAAGACCTAGTTATTCTGCATCTAGGCCAACATTTGATATTATCAGTATTTTTATTTTAGCCATCGTAACAGTCACATAGTGGTATATGTCCTGGTTATGACAATCTGCATTCTCTACTGGCGGATGATGTCAGTTTTTCACGTATTATTTGCCATCCATATATCCTCTTCAGAGTGGTGTCTGTCCAAGTCATTTGTCCATTTTCCAATAGAAAGTAGGTTTTTGAAGTTTTTTTCTATCTTGTGACTATGGTATAACCATGAGAAGCTATAGTAGTACATAAAATTGCCTTCCAACTTTCGTGACTGGCGGTCATGCTGTGAGGGGCCACAAATCAGCATTGTGGGGAAAAAAAAAAAAAACCCTGTCATTTTCTTCTCATATACCTTTGCTTGGTTTCATATTCTATATCTGTAGTCTAGGAATGTTTCTGTTTTTGTTTTCTACCTGGGACAGGAAGATCTCACTAATTCAGCGGGAAGAAGGGAAGACAGGGAATAGAGCCAGGTCGTCTCAAAGAAAAATGAACCCAAAAAGGTGTTTTAAAGAAATGTTGCTAGAGTAGAGGTTTGGTTCCTATCAAGAAATCCAGAAAATTTGATGTATAAATATTAAATACAATGTAATGGGTGATTTGGAGACTGATTAACTATCATTAAAAATTAGAATGAGAATTGAGAATTTATTTTAAAAAGGAATATTCCATTCAGTTTCAGCGTGTGTTCAAAATACTACTTGACTTGCAAAGTTTCACTTTTCCTCGTCTGCATCTTTTTCTTAAATCAGGGTACACCTGAAAATTCCTCGGAAAGTGCACTGAAAATTTTGTATCTGTGTAAATACAAAAAAAGTGAATTAACGTCTTCTGTATAAAACAAATTTTATGGTAGTCTTGCTTTGAAAACCTAATACAGCAGAAATTTCTTTTAATAGAGAAGAAAATATGAAACTTAAGATGTTGAAAGACTATTGAAAGAACCCTACTATGAGTAGTAATTATTTTGAAAGAAATATTTGTACTGGAATTCCTTTATTTAAAAGCTGCCTGGGCATCTGGGGTCCCCGCTTTGGGTCCCACATTTTAGAGACCCTGCTTCAGACAAGTCTAGGTGCTTTTCCTCCCTTCAAAAGGAAGATTCTAAGGCGGTAAGAGGAATGCCCACCTGGAGCTTGTCCTATACCACTCCCTGCAGGTTCAACTTCCATCCCAGGAACCTGGAATTCCCTGCCCGCCCAGAGGCGTTGAGCCCGCATTCAGGGCCTCTTCCCCAGAACTTCTTTCATCTCCTCCAAAAGCTGATCAGGCTTCCAGTAGGCTCATTGCTAGGCCTAAGAAATTTTTTTCTTTTTTTGGAGACAGAGTCTCACTTTGTCACCCTGGGAAGAGTGGCATGGTGTTGTCGTAGCTCACAGCAACCTCAAACTCTTAGGCTTGAGCAATCCTCTTGCCTCAGTCTCCAGAGTGGCTTGGACTACAGGTGTGCCCCACAATGCCTGGCTAGTTTTTCTTTTCTACTTTTAGTAGAGACCAGGTCTTATTCTTGCTCAGGCTGGTCTCAAACTCCTAAGCTCAAGCTATCCACCTGCCTTGGCCTCTCAGAGTACTAGGATTACAGGTGTGAGTCACTGCACTTGGCCATGGCCCAGAAATATTAAAAGTGGCTATTCTGTGGGATGTGGCTGTGGACTTAGTTTGCATTATATGGTAGGGTTCCCATTCATGCATATGAGGATTTTCCTGTCCAGAAGGGAGCCAGAGAGGGAAAGAGAAGGAGGCAGGCTTCAGTCTGGGGTGATGGGCAGGAGGTGGGAATAATTTACACCCTAGCCCAGGCCCAGACCTGCTACTAAGAAGAACCCTGAAAATTATCAGAAGAACATTTCAAGCTCCGACTCAAAATTCACCTATGCCACAACCGAAATATTTCCATGTCTTAAAATTTGGACAGTGCACACAACAATTTAACAGGAATTCTCCTTCTGACAACTCCTAATACTTTACTTTGTACTGTGCAGGTTAGAAGTTAATCACATTCCATCACATTCAGTGGTGTTTTGTTTTATATGAGTTCTATTTTATTTTGTTTCCAACTAGACTGTAAGTTCCCAGACATAGAAAACAAGACTTAGCCTCTATGGTATGTCCCTACTGTGCCCTGCAGGACCTCAAATAGAGTAGGTCTCTTATCTCTTGGAAAGAGAGGAAAGACTGACTCCAAAGATGGCTTCACTGAAGAGAATGCTTTTTAAGATTTTTAAAAAATCTTGTCAGAAGATCTAGAAAAGTTTTAATTTTCATTAGCAAATAATAAAGGTATTTGTGCAAAGTGTATGCAACAGAAAAAAAAAAAAACCAAGTATACAGTTGTGCCTTCCTAAAGCCATATCATGCAATAACATCATCGCATAGATGGGGAATGGACTTCTTGTGTATTTTGCATCTTCAAGATTTCTCAGTCTTAATTTCTAATGTAGACAATATTAACAGATATAGTCCACATAACAAAAGCTATTTGAGCTTTTTTTGGAGTGTAAAAAGGTCCCGAGAGCAAAGAGTTGGAGAGCTACAGCCTCCAAGAGGTGAAGGGCTACCTATATCTTCTATGAATCTTTGAGTATACCAAAGTTCACTGAGAAGTCACGGAGAAGATTTAAAGTTAGAGAGTTAGATTTATGAGGAAAGGTGGAAGGAATTGGGACTGATCAGCCCAGAGAAGAGAAGTTGGAGAGATGCCTTAATAATGATCTTCAGGTATGTGAAGGTTGACTTACAGAACAAGAAGAAATTGACTTAAAGTGCAGCCTGTGAGATTTAAATGAGAGATAAAGGGGGCTTCTCTGACAGGGGTTGTTAAACAGCAGCATGGGGGACTGACCCGACTTGTGGAATGTCCCCCTCTGGAGGTCTTTTGAAACAGGATAGATTTCCATCTGTCTGGGATGATTTAAACGTGGCTGGGCCAGAAAGCTGGGGGGATGGACCAGAGGACGTCTTGAGCTCCCCTCCCAGTCCCTGGGTTCTATAATTAACTTGATGAAAGGGGCTGTGGAGATTTGTCCTGAAGGGTTGAGACAGGAATGTGCTTGCCATCTTGGGATAGGTCCTGTGTGGGAATAGAGGTTTTGCTCTAAGGCTGGTGGTGATCCTGAATCTTCCAGGAAGGTGATTGATGCCTGGAGAAATCTATTTCGAGTTAGATTTAGAAGAACTGGGCCTTCTACCCCTGCTGAACCTTCCTCATTGTCTAGTAAGAGAAGAAATCTGGTGGATGGATTTTAGTCATGGAGATCCTAGATAATTTTAGTATTAGACACCAGTATTTGGGCATGCTGGGATCAAGTTTCTAAAGGAAAAAGAAATAAAATACAACCCTTAATTTTATAAAAGGACAGTATCAAAATCTGGGTGGAAAGTATGAGAATAATGCTCTTTGATGACATACTTTTTAAAATTTTAAAATGCACAGGGCCTTTATCTTCTCTTGCGAAGTTAGTAGGATTTCATTGCTTCCAGTTTTTAAAGCCACTTTGCATTTTGTAGATCAGAGATTTGAAGCTCCCTGTGCTGGGTCAGAGATTCAGAGAAACAGCCAAATTCCAAGGTAGTTTATTTCCTTTGCTTATCACTTGAATTTCAGTGAATATTGTGCCTTGGCCAAAACAAGAGGAAGGAAAGAATGCAAATTTGCTAGAGTTCCCCTTGGATCCTGACCTTAGGGACAGCACAGCAGAAATCAGTGGAACCATCTAGGATAATGAGCTAGATTAGAGAATATAAATGAGATTTTATCTCGATGGAGACCCAATCATCACGGCCCCTGTTGACACTTAAAAAATATTTAGATCACATATTATCTTGGTTTGGGCTGATTGATAGAAAGCAGAGAAAGAAGTTAGTGAAGAGAGCCCTAAATGCTTACAGAGACTGCAGGGGAGTTTGATCAGATACCATCCAGGAAAACAACCCTGGCAGATAGCAGATAACCCCATTGTGGGAAATGATTGCCAGACTCTATCTATCTCCGAAGATTGCAAGAGGCTACTGACCTCTCCTTTGACAAAGCCTTGGTGTTGAAGGAGATGGGAAGAACAGGCCTGGGGCAACCCAGTAAATAAGCATTCCATCCAAGGGAAGAAGAAAGTGGGAGAATTTAATGAAAGCTTGAATAAGCCTCTTTGATTTTTAAAATCCACATCATGAAAATACTCAATTAAAAGAATCTTTTAACTTTATTTCATGGCTCAAATTCATGCCTCTTGATCCTAAAAGACGGAGGGCAGAGAGAGGGAAAGAGAGTGTGTCATGGTTGGGTGGGGGCAGAAAAGGAATGTCTGTGTTTGGATAGTAAAGGGTTAACCCAGCAAAGATATCTAGTAAAGTATCACAGCTGGAATTTTAAAATGAGGTGCACAATGTCCCCAACTCTTGTTACCTTTGCAGTTAAACTATTTTAATTTACCAAGGTAACTTAGGCAAAGAAGAAAAGAACCTCACTGTTTTGCAAAGGTAAAAGGGAAAGGACAACGTGTATCACCTTGGTGGATACAGGAAGAAAAATCTTTTTCTTGTGTAACAGTAACAGCAGAGCAAACTTCCGACCAAGAAGATAGCAATAAGTCTTTGTAGCTAGAAAAAGAAGCTGTAGCTGCTTTGCCTGTTTATTTGAAAATCCCATTCAAAGCCTTCCAGGGCAGCTACTGTGAAAGGCTGGGTATAGTTAGGGGACTTCACAGTTTGGCACTTTTCCTTTCATTTCTCCAGATTGTTCTTTAAGCAGTTACCTCCACCTTCTGCATTCTTCACTTCTCTCTCCCTCAATGGTCTTCCAACCAGTGTTTTGCTCAATTTCCAGGACTCAGCTCTCAGTCAGACCTCCAGACCTCCCAGAGTCCCAGCACGCCACCTCCTCGCCCCTTAACCCCCATCCTAAGACTTTTTACTCACTGTTTATCTCTATGAGAGTCATTGGTGGCGATGTCCATCTATGCCATCTTCTGCTCCTACAGACCAGGGGGTCAACCTTTTTTTTTTACTCTGAGCTTTATATTTAATAGTTGCTTGATTAATTTTTCTACCAAGTAGAATTTGATTTAACATATCTTTTCCCCCAAAAGAAAATGCTCCAGATGCTACTAGTGCATCTGCCTTTTGTAAGTACAGTAATTAGCACCAAATAGAAAAACAACATAACTTATACATCCGAACATCAAAGTATTAAAAAACCCATTTCTACATGCATATTGATTCGAATCATTCTGAGACTGTGACTGAAGGGACACATGTGTATGCACACGTGCGTACATATCATTACGTTTGAGCCCCAGCATTTCATGTCGCCATTTTTGTTTTTCAACCACAAACCACATACAATCAAGAACCGCTAGAATGGGACAAAACATTTACGATGTTAGATTAAAAATCCTCAGTGGATAGTGTCCTGATGTTCATACGAAAAATAAAACAAGGAGAAATAGAATAAGTAAAATTATCACTCCACCTATTCCTAACAAAATTTTCTTATTTTTGTAAAACTTCTGTGCTTCGAAAAGCACGCATTTTCTAAGTTTTTATACTGATAGCCATCTACTGAAAAACATGTAAATAGGACATCCAAAAAGTAATGTAGTCACTGGTTTTCTTATTTTTCCTCTGTCTTCTAGGTGAGGAAAGTTACAAATTACAAATTATTTTCCAGGGAGGAGTATGACATTTCCACAGATGGATACTTTCCAGTACAAATGTAAATTGCAGAGCAAATAATTCTCTTCTTTTCATGAGAAATGGTCTCTGTAGTTGTACAAAGCATACTGTAAAGTTATAAGAACCGTGGAAAACACTTTCTAATTATTGTTGGTGGAGACATGACCACGTTTAAGTCTCTCCATTGCCTGTATTCCTCTTCCTTTCTGATTCCTCAACCAAATTCCTTTTTGAAACCAGGTTTCAGACTTGAATTAATTTCTGCCTCGTGTGAATTTGGAGATGTGAGAGAACCAATTTTGTTTTTTTTAAGCTTCCATTGAGAGATTTGTTTTTGTAAAGTCAACTTGAATTGGTTGCATACCATTTTTTTTCTGGTTAGGGGCAGACTCAATTATTTTAGTTCCTATGTTTTAATTTAGGGACCAGACACCCAGAGCTGGTCCCATAGACTGGCAGTGGCAGAATTAGGACCGAAACTTGGGTTACTTCCTATATTCTACGTAAAGATATGCATTTCACAGTGATTTTCTTATGTTTCAAGAAACTCATGCCCTTTGTAGACATCGTATTGATCACAGTAGTGAAAAGTGCAGAATATGTTGTCTAAAGAACTTATGTTCTAAAAAGATTGACTTAAAAGCATGGCTCATTTTGTCCTCTCGTTCTCCAGCAGGTCCTGGGGAGAAGCACTTTTCACTTTGATATGAGCGCAGTTCTCAGTGTGGAATGGATTCCAAGTTGGGTTAGACCACAATGAAGTGTGTTAAAAGCCATTAGCAATTAAGAGCATGGCTCTGTGCTGATTTGCTTTATGGTATATTTCATGCCATTCATGCACAGTAGGTAATACACATGGATTCAGCATAAATTTAATTTTGCACATTAAGTAAAGTGCAATAGATAAATTATGCCTGAAGAGGAGCCACCAGCTGCTGTAGCCACTTCAACTAATGTACCCCGGAGGTGCCTGAGCACACCAGTTGTGCCGGACCACTAATGCATCCTGGATATGCACACGGAGACATTGGCTGCTCAGGGGCTCTCAGGGAGGGGCCGGGAAGGGAACTGGGCCAGCTTCCTGGGGCCGAGTTGCTCCCTCGGGCTCTTGAGAGTGCTTTGCCACGCCTGGCCTCAGTCAAGGGTTTGGTGGAAGGGTCCTGGACAGGACTTTCCCACGACCTGGGGAAGTAAAAAGGAGGGGGAGGGACCCCAAACAACCCTTCCCTGGCTTACTTGAAGGATCCAGAGTCTGTATGAAATGGGAATTCCACTGAGGATTCAGGAATCGGAAAGGATGCATTACTCAAAGATGGCTGAATTAGAGGTGCTGGGGGAACACTTACTTTCAAATTTCCTGGCATCCTTGGACCTCATTTCTCAACCTTAATGTTCACTTTATGGTCATTTTTTTGTATTTAATATATCTACATCCCATACAGGGAATTGAAGCAGAACACTCTGAGGGCTTTAAGGAAGAAAACAGATCTGCTCTCTGTGGCAGGATTCATTCCTGTGGCCGGGAATGGTGATGACAAGCTTTAAGTTATTTGCAATGAGTAAGCAGTTACAAGTTGCATTGGATCGTTTTCGGCCAAACCCTGATAATGGAAGTTTCATCCTCTTGGCTGTCCCCTACTGGGGCTCCCGTGACTGCACCTGTTCTGGGCTTGTGGCCTTTCCCACAAGGTGAGGAGGAACGCCTCATAGGCACCTGTCATTGTGTCCCCTTACCCATCGGAAACACCCTGCAAGGCCTGGCTTTCAGCAAAGAATCCATTTCCCAGCCCCTTACTCTGGGGTGAATGCACTCTCATCGCCAGTCACTGCATCTTAGAAAAGGGAACTCAAGCACACCGAATCCTCTCAAGGGCAGACTGGACGGTCAAAGCAATGACAATGGCAGCTCACCACGTGCAGACTCTGCTCCAAGTCCTGTACTCACTGCACATTATCTAAGTTCTCATAGAAACCTCTTTGCATTTTCATTGTTTAGAGAAGCAAAAAAGTAACCTCCAGTTACTTGCCTGAGGGCAGACGCACCTGGTAAGAAGCTGAACTAGCCTCAAATCCAGATTGCTGGAGTTAGGGCCCATGACTTCACCATTATGTTACCCTGCCTCCTACTGTGCTTTAGTGTGCTTTGTGATACTGGTATCTCCAGGACAGCTAAGTATCTGTACTTTGGCATACTTTGTGATCCAACTCATTTATTTAAAGATAAAGCAGGTCATTTTGTCTTTAACTGCAGGGGCTGTGTCTTGACTGGAAACTAAAGGATGCTCTTCCTGTAGCGAGTCTATCCACAGTGAATCGTTTCTTTACCTCTGATGTTCCAGAGGAAGGTTCTGAGATGGGAGGAAAGTGAGACTTCTGTTATCCACGTTCGCTGGCGGATTTGCAGGGACCAACCTCACCTTGGAGTTTCAAATACTCCTTCTAAACTGGGAACATAAGCCAGAGTACCATATTGCTTTTTCCTTAGGCTCAGCTAGAGGAGGAAGGTCAGGAGGGAGGCTTCCAGGGAGGGACTGGAGTTAGTGCAAACCAGCTTGCGAGAGCCCTTTGTGTCCATCGCTTTTCAATTCTGTGTTCAGTGACACTGTTAGTACCTTGACATTGGCACTGACAGGAATATGCATATCACAGAAATTTGCAAACACCAACAATTAGAGCTTTATTTATTTTATTTATTTTTTATCGTGTGGAGAATCACTTGTGAAGTATTTACTAGGACATCACTGGGCACATCCCCTATGGCCTCATGGACCTTCCGGACTGGAGACCAGTAGTTCTTGTTTCACTTTCTTCTCAGTCCAGAACTTTAAAAGGGAGAAACAATTCCCATCAGCACCACAAAATTAGAACATATAAAATATTATTCTTATGTTGGGTATTAGCAATGTTAGGCATTATGTATTAGGGCAAATAGAAGATTTCACAATATTTAATAGCTATGTTTATGTCTAACACTGAAAGTGGGTGTATGCTGGTAACCTCCCAAAACGTTTTCCTAAATTGCATCTATGTTCTACACAGAAAAGAGAAACAGATACTAAAAATTTTAATAAAGAGAGAAGATGCATATCATTTGGCAGAGATTATTGCTGTGGACAAAAAGGCTCTTCACCAATAACTATTTCTACATTATATCAATTTTGTGATGACTAGAACTAAAATGGCTGAAAACTGGGGATTAAAGTCTCAGGGTTCCATCCTCTACCTAAAATTCCCTGAAGTCTCCAGACACAACATTTTAATCCATCTGCATGTGAGTAGCCTGGACCACATATGTTTCATTTAGGATTGTGTGGTTGTCAGCAACAGAACCTACCTGAAGCAAAAAAGAAACCTAAAAAAGAAAAAAAAAAGATACCTACTAGATGATTCTTAGATGGCTAAAAAAAAAAGTTTGAAAAGATAAGAGAACTATGCTGTGAAAAGGAACCATACTGTGAAAACCAAAGAGCACAAACCAGTCACTTTCTTGGTAGCAAACAGCCGCTGGGAAGGAATCAGCCCCAGGCACTCATCCTGTTACTGCACATTTACCCTGTTATTGCAGGATCTGTATCCTAGGGGAACATAGGCAGATTGGGCCAGTTGGGAATACGAGAGGAATAGGGACAGAGCACCCTCACATAAAACAGGTGAAAGGCAGGTCCCCCAAAGGAAGCCAGGCTGCATTCCCTAAATACTGGAAAATGGATACAGTATGGCCAACCTCTGCCTCCCCGTGACAATAACATTCAGGGGAGAAAACCAGAAATCATTATCTACTTCACAGCAGCTAATTTGTAAAATGTTCTGAATTTCTGTTGTAAACTTCTGAGCACCTCAATTATTTGTGAGTCATAGAGTCTTGAGAAAGTTTTTGTTTTTATATTGAAACTAGAAAGTCTGAGAGTTGAATTTGTGCTTCATTTATAGACGTTTACGTATGAGCCTACATTAATGTCATTCCTGGTTCCATTTTGTGTTTTTTACTCCGGTGTTCCCTTTTTTGCTTTATGTCCGCTCTTAATGTATGTAGTGTAGCCACATTTTTTAAATTTATTTATTTATTTATTAGAGACAGAGTCTCACTTGGTTGCCCTTGGTAGAGTGCTGTGACGTCACAGCTCACAGTAACCTCTAGCTCTGGGCTTAGGCGATTCTCTTGCCTCAGCTTCCTGAGTAGCTGGGACTACAAGCACTTGCCACAACGCCGGGCTATTTTTTTGTTGCAGTTTGACTGGGGCTAGGTTTGAACCCACCACCCTCAGTTTGTGGGGCTGGCACCCTCCTCACTGAGCCATAGGTGCCGCCCCCGGGTAGCCACATTTTATATATCCTCCTAAGCTGCCTGGAATCCTTTTTTGCAACCGGGCAGTGTGTAAGTAAATAGATGCATTCAATGCTTTCTTAGGATTCTTTCTAATTTCACGTCCTATTGTTCTCATTCAGAAAAACTGGATATTCGAGCGAACAGAATATATTCTCTTAAATTCAAATATAAGATCAGAATCACCCTGTCTTGATGGATACCCACTCAAAACACAGACCTGCTTTTTAAATCTCTTTACTTCAATTCACACACAGAGGAAAGCAACGCCGTGGAAGTAAGAGGAATGGTAATTATTTCCCCAGAGAACAATAATTTTGCCATAAATTTCAAAAACAGCACGATTTAGCAAATTAAGCTTAGAGCCAAGGATATTAAATAGAGTTAACTTTGTAGAAATAAATTCTGATACTACAGGCTTCAAGCATTACTTTAAATGTGCTCATTTTGAAAAACCCTAGTGAAGGGACCCTTAGGGCCTTGCTTCGGGATTTTGGGTTTTGTTTTTAAAAGCTGGAAGAGTGAAACCTTTTCACACCAGGCAGGATACAATGAATATATGTGTATACGTGCACTTTATTTTGATATCACCAGACTGCCGAGTAAGCAATATCGATAGCCGCATCCCCTTCAAAGGGAACTTGCACTTTCCAGCCATGCTTCTGTGCTTTGGCAACTCCAAATGGAAACACTGTTTCTTTGATCCTATATTTAGATCTGATGTTGTTTATATTTAAATGTTAAAAATAACTTTTTAAAGTAACATGCCCTAAAGTTAATTATAAAGGCACGGTCTCACCTTTTTGAAGAGTTTACAAGGAATCTCAGGCCACCTTCCGCAGCCCTATACTTAGCTGCACTGCCCGAGAAAGCATGAATTGAGTGGGGCAATTCTTTATGAAAACTTTCTCTTTTAATTCTCTCCTCTACACATGTGCTCTAGCCTGTCGAATTGCTTCTCTTCTTGGCCAGTTCTTACTCAAGAGGATCATCAGAGAAGCGATCTTTAAAAAAAAGAAGAAGAAAAAGGGGCAAAGAAAATATGACATGCTAACAGCACACGTCCACACACAACCCTATCTTTCTATCTATCTATGATCTATCAACTGATTAAACAATCTATTGTGTTTATTGGATACTGTCTTTCCAGGGCATGTGATAGATACTGTCTTTCTTTGCTTTCATGTGAAAGAATAGTTCACAAATGGAAAGACAGACATTGGCCCCCTCTTGCTTAAGTCAGATGCGTTCTTCCCAAAGTGCTGATGCTGATCTCTTGTCAGACTACACTGCGCTCTCATTAATATTAACCATTTCCTCTAAAGCATCTTACCCTTTGACTCCTTCTGTTTTGAGGAGTCATTATTTTTATGGTGGTTTCTAAGTCACCATCTAGGAATTCTAAGATCTTTGAAGCAGGAACACAGGAAATCAACACAACCAGCTCCTTAGCCTTTGCAGGTGGTGTGAAGTAATTTTTGAAAAGCCTGGAAAAATTGTGGTTGGGTCCATCTATCTAAGTGGAAGAACTTTGCACCCTAGCAATGTATTCTCCTGAAGACTGAACATACATTACCCATGTTGCTCTGCTAGCAGGCAGATCATTGCTAGAAAAGCTTATCTCAGGGACTCTATGTGTCTCTGCAAGTGTGCTGCTATAGATAGCATCTGTTCTGTCTATAGCGAGAGCATTTTGGTGGAAGGAAACTGAGACTATGTGTGACTAACTCAACCCAATGTACTTCAGAATTAAAATCTCTTCTCCTTTCTTTTTTTAATTAAATGATAGCTGTGTACATTAATGCAATCATGGGGTATAGTGTGGTGTTTTCATATACAATATGAAATATTTTCATCAAACTGGTGAACATAGCCTTTATGTCATTTTCTTAGTTATTGTATTAAGATGTTTATATTTACTGAGGTGGCGGGTTCGAATCCAGCCTGGGCCACCAAACAAAAATGATGGCTGCAACCAAAAAAAATAGCCAGGCGTTGTGGTGGGCACCTGTGGTCCCAGCTACTTGGGAGGCAGAGGCAGGAGACTCACTTGAGCCCAGGAGTTGGAGGTTGCTGTAAGCTGTGATGCTGCAACACTCTACCCAGGGGAACAGCCTGAGGCCCTGTCTCAAAAAAAAAGGCAGCAATAAACAGATAAGAAAAAAAAAAAAAGATGTTTATATTCTACTTTTAGAAAGATTCACTTGTACCCTTGTAAGATAAACCATAGAAGTAATGCAAATCAAAACTACTTTGAGACATCACCTAACTCCAGTAAGATTAGCCCATATCACAAAATCCCAAAACCAGAGACGCTGGTGTGGATGTGGAGAAAAGGGAACACTCCTACACTGCTGGTGGGAATATAAACTAATACATTCCTTTTGGAAAGATGTCTGGAGAACACTTAGAGAACTAAAAATAGACCTGCCATTTGACCCTGCAATTCCTTTATTAGGTATATATCCAGAAGACAAAAAATCACATTACAACAAAAACATTTGTATCAGAATGTTTATTGCAGCTCAATTCATAATTGCCAGGTCATGGAAGAAACCCAAGTGCCCATCAATCCACGAATGGATCAATAAATTGTGGTATATGTACACCATGGAATACTATGCAGCCCTAAAGAAGAATGGAGACCTTACATCCTTCATGTTTACATGGATGGAGCTGGAAAATGTTCTTCTTAGCAAAGTATCACAAGAATGGCAGAAAAAGTATCCAATGTACACAGCCCTATTATGAAACTAATTTATAGCTTTCATATGAAAGCTATAACCTAATTATAGCCCTGGAATATGGGGATGGGGG
>CAUYQV010038227.1:0-15100 GCA_963574575.1 Galagoides demidoff | reverse complement strand
GAAAATGACATGAAGGCTGTGTTGATCAGTTTGATGGAAGTATTTCAGATTGCATGTGAAAACCCCACACTGTACCCCAGAAGTGTATTAATGTACATAGTTATCATTCAATAAAAAAATTAAAAAAAAAAAAAAAGAAACATGATATAGATGGAAACCTCGTTTCTTTAAAGTCCGTAACAAGAGCATTGAGTGAGGCAGCAGAGTGAGAACGCGGACTCTCGAGTCCCAGTTGGATGACTTCCTTAAGCTCTTTAATCCTCAGTTTCCTCGTTTGTACAATAGAAATAAGAGTGCCTAGCCATCAGATGCTGTGAGGATTACATGCCGAGTACATGTAAGAGGCTTGGCACAGTATCTGGCACTTAGTACGGGCCCCAGCCTGAGATAGTTCTCACTGTAGTGTTTGTCACCATTGTCAAAACGGCCATCGTAATTAACATTACCTCAATTGCAAACCCCGTGTCATGTTAACCAACAGCCGAGGGTTCTAGATAAAAGTAAGAAGACTAATATGAAGCTAAGATTAAATGTCATGAATTCAAAGCTACAGTGCTACCAGGTATTCAAATACAATCAAGTTTTGACCGCACTCAGTCAAGTAATATCTACCTAATGTCCAACGTGCACCAATCACTGGATTCTCTGTAATCTACATTATCCCTTTTAATTCCCTGCCACAGGGAAACAGAAACAGGACTGGGCAGAGCTGCAGACGGCAGGGAAGGGTATAAATGGCTCACACTGAGCAAAGCTATCTCTGAGCAAAGCTCTAAGTCATCTTTGGGTTAGATTATGAATATGGGCTAGATGTAAAAATTGGATTGCCAACCTTGCAGCCCAGGAAATCTGAGATGACTTTAGAGATAAAGATGATATTAAGGAGTTGGAAGGGTATGGTGGCTCTTACCTGTGGTCCTAGCACTCTGGGAGGCCAAGGCTGGAGGACCTCTTGAGCTCAGGAGTTCAAGCCCAGCTGGAGCAAGAGGGAAACCCCATCATTACTAAAAATAGAAAAATCAGCTGGGCATCCTGGAGGGCACCTGTGGTCCCAGCTACGTGGGAGGCTGATGCAGAGGATCAGCCTCACAAACTGAGGAGTTTGAGGTTACCATGATCTAAGCCAACACCATGGCATGATAACCTGGGCAACAGAGTGAGACTCTGTCCTACCCCACCCCCAAAAAGAAGTAGTGATGATTGCAGTGGGTTTTCAACCTGTTGCTTAGGTGTTGCTGGAGAGTACCAAGATCAACACACATAGTTATAGTACAGAATTCTCTGTGCCTGGAGAGAAAGTTGGTCTGAGCTAATGTGGAAGATTTGGGGGAGAACTTGTGTGAAAAATAACAGTGCAAACAAAATATACAATGAGTTCTCTGATGTGTGAAGTAGAATATTGGAGAGAACTGCATTGAAACTTGAAAAATAACTATAGTCAATGAATTCAGAAGGAAAGAATTAACAAAGTAGAAACAATATGAGCATTAACACTGTACATAAAAGGCAGGGAACTAGGAGATCTGTGTGCTAGGCTGGGTTACACTGAGCAGCTAACTTAAATATATGGGTCTTAGTTTCTTCAGTAGAAAATATAAGGACATTAGATTGTATAATGGCTAATTGATCGTTTCATTAAAAATACCACAATTCTATGGATTACAGAAAAATTGATGACTTGAGGCAGCAAATGAGAAAGTATTTTACTTTCCCAGGGTTCTAGGCCATGTCCAAATCACTTCCTTGTTTGTTTGTTTTTTCATTTTATTTTACTATGATAAGAACATTTAACATGACATCTACTCTCTTTTTTTTTTTTTTTTTTTTTGAGACGGAGCCTCAAGCTATCCCCCTGGGTAGAGTGCCATGGCATCACAGTTCATAGCAACCTCCAACTCCTGAGCTCAAGCGAGTCTCCTGCCTCCACCTCCCAAGTAGCTGGGACCACAGGTGCCCGCCACAGTGCCTGACCATTTTTTGGTTGCAGCCATCATTGTTGTTTGGCGGGCCCGGGCTAGGGATTTGAACCCGCCACCTTAGGTGTACGTGGCTGGCACCTTAGCTGATTGAGCCACAGGCGCCGAGCCTTACTATTTTTTTTTTTTTTAAGACAAAGTTTCACTTTGAAGCTGAAGGAGCTAAGGAAATTACATCCCCAAATATGATTTGTTGGTATAAAAAATATTTTAAATTAAAGGCCATTTTTGATCAGAAAGTGCTGGCCTCCTCATCACATGCTAATAGACCTGGCCGAAAGGTCATTTGAAGCACCATCCCTGTCTCTCAGGTTAATCTGCTAATCAGTGTGTTTCCCTCCATCTCCCGTTAGCAACCACTTGCTGTATGTACTCTCCCCCCTCCCTCTAAAAGGCATCTTTATTTATTTTTTTGAGACAGAATCTTTTATATCACCCTCAGTAGGATGCTGTGGCATCACAGCTCACAGCAACCTCAATCAAACTCTCAGGCTTAAGTGATTCTCTTGCCTCAGCCTCCCAAGTAGCTGGGACTACAGGCGCCTGCCACAATGGCTATTTTTTGTTGTGGTTATTTTGTAGGCCAGGGCCGGGTTTGAACCTGCCACCTTTAGTGTATGTGGCTGGCGCCACGCCCTAAAAGGCATCTTTAAAAGCCACTGACTATAGCTGAGACTTTGGGAAATTATTCTTGTGGTTCTCCCCATGTGCATGGTATTTGGAAATAAATTTTCTCTTACTAATCTACTGTAACTGGGACTTGATCCTTTCAGCAAGCCAGCCTAGGGGAAAAGGGCAAGTTTCACCATGATCCCTTCCAAACCCTTGGCGTCACAGCTCACAGCAATCTCAAACTCTTGGGCTCAAGTGATTCTCTTCCCTCAGTCTCCCAGGTAGCTAGGACTACAACAACCACAGTGCCTGGCTATTTTTCAGAGACAGCTTTCGCTCTTGTTCAGGCTGGCTGGTCTCCAACTCCTGAGTTCAAGCCATCCACCCATCTGGCCTCCCAGAGTGTTGGGATTACAGGCATGAACCACTGAGCCTGTCTGGAATTCTATCTTACTAATCTTTTAGTAGGCTGGACAGGATCACTCTCTTCTGTAATACCAGCACTCTGGGAGGCTGAGGTGGGGGATCAAGATAGGATCAGGAGGGAAGCTCTGGAGAGCCTGGGTCTGATGACCCCTCCTTCTCGGGGTGTGTGCCATTCGAGATGCTGCTCAGCCTGCTGCCTCCGGTTTCCCAGCTGAGAGATGAGGACAGTGATAGTGTTGGGAGGAAGAAAGGACTGTAAGGGCTCAAATGTTGGTTGCTATGCTCAGTGCTTTTGAGAATGTGTGAGGATATTTATTATTTATTACAGTAGGGTCAGAGACTTAGACGATGTTGACATTTCCAGTACAGGAAATGTTACTGTTGGTAAATGATAGTGTGTTGACCCCCAGCTCCTGGACTTGAGAGAGAAGGGATAGCTGTGTGTGCATTGGGAGGAGTGGTCTCCGTGATCAGTAGTGAAAGGTAGGCGGGAGTGTGGAACACCAGGTTGGGTGCACTTCAGAAAGCACAAAGCTCCTGAGGCATCTTTGGGTTTTGATCTGTGGTTTCCCCTGCTCCCTCTAGCTCCAGAAAAGAGAACCTACAGCAGTCAGTGATTCTCAACCTGGGGCATTTTTGCTCCCCTATCCTTCAGCCCCTCCCACCACCCTGGGGATTTCTGGCAATGTCTGAAAACTTTTTAAATGGTCAGAACTGTGGCCTGAGCAAGTGAGGCCAGGGTTTGGAGGTTATAGTGAGTTGTAATAATATAACCTGTGCCATCTAGCCTTCATAACAGATAGAGATTATGTCTCTGGGGAAAAAACACCATAGCACTCTGGGAGGTGGAGATGAGAAAATAGAAAAATTAGCTGGGCATTGTGGTGGTGCCTGTAGTCTTCAGGAGGCCGAGGCAGGAGGATTGCTTGAGCCCAGAAGTTTGAGGATGCTGTGAGCTGTGAGCTTGGGTAACAGGGTTGAAAGGTTCTGGACCCAAGGGTGAAAGATTATTCCAAGGCAAGAACCGAAAGGGAGATAGAATCCATGTTTTGTAGAAATAATATACTTTTTTTTTTTTTCGAGACAGAGTCTCAAGCTATCCCCCTGGGTAGAGTGCCATGGCATCACAGCTCACAGCAACCTCCAACCCCTGGGCTCAAGCGAGTCTCCTGCCTTCGCCTCCCAAATAGCTGGGACTACAGGCACCCGCCACAGCGCCGGCCATTTTTTGGTTGCAGCCATCATTGTTGTTTGGTGGGCCCGGGCTGGGCATTTGAACCCGCCACCTTAGGTGTATGTGGCTGATGCTTTAGCCGATTGAGCTACAGTCGCTGAGCCTGTAGAAATAATGTTTTGGTTTTTTTTTTCTTCTTGAGATAGAACCTCAAACTCTTGCCCTGGGTTGAGTGCTTTTGTATCACAGCTCACAGCAACCTTCAACTCCTGGGCTCAAGTGATTCTCTTGCCTCAGCCTCCCGTAGCTAGGACTACAGGCGCCCGCCATAACACCCAGCTGTTATTTGACTGTAGTTATCGTAGTTTGGCAGGCCCGGGGTGGATTCGAACCCACCAGCTCTGGTATATGTAGCTGGTACCTTAGCTGCTTGAGCTATAATTGGTGCTGAGCCCAATAATGTGGTCTTTATTTCCACCTGGATGCAAGTGAGGTGAAATCAAGAAATTCTACACTTGGGTTATGGTGGATGAAGATTTAAAGGCTCGGGACGGCAGTAGTTGGCAGCATTCTTGGGCGGGTCATGAACCTGATCTCTCCTAGGCAGGGCAGGTCCTATTTGGGTGGGTACACCTGATTTTGTCTAGGTGAGGCACCGTTTCAAAAAAAAAAATTACAAATAAAAAGAACACTGAGGATCATGGGTCTGTTGGAAAGCCCATAGTACACACAGGACAGACTCCCACAGCAAAGGATAGTCCAACCCCTACTGTCACCTGAGGCTGAGTTTCCAAAGGGAAACTCAGGCTGCAGAAGGAAGGAACTCACCGGGCCTCGTCTTTATCTCTCTGGTGCTGCATTAATACTTTTTAGATGCTTTGTCTAACTCTGGGAGCTCCTGAGTGAATCTCTTTCTCTGTCATACTTCCTTCCAGGGTTGTTGCCTTTAAGGCAAGACTCAGTTTGAAAACCCCCAGTCATTCCCCCCATCACACAGTTTCATCTCAGGTATACTTTTTTTTTTTCTTCTTAAAGAGACAGAATCTTGGGTGGCACCTGTGGCTCAGTGGCTAGGGTGCCAGCACCATATACCAAGGATGGGAGTTCAAAACTAGCCCTGGCCAAACTGCAACAAAAAATAATAGTTGGGTGTTATAGTGGGCGCCTATAGTCCCAGCTACTTGGGAGGCTGAGGCAAGAGAATTGCCTAAGCCTAAGAGCTCGAGGTTGCTGTGAGCTGTGATGCCATGGCATTCTGCTGAGGGTGACAAAATGAGACTATGTCTGTATATATACATAAAAAGACAGAATCTTTGTCCCCTTCAGTCGAGTGCCGTGGTGTCACACAGCTCACAGCAACCTCCAACTCCTGGGCTTAGGTGATTCTCTTGCCTCAGCCTCCCGACTAGCTGGGACTACAGGTACCCACCACAATGCTCGGCTATTTTTTTGTTGCAGTTTGGCTGGGGCTGGATTTGAAACCACCACCCTCAGTATATGGGGCCGGCGCCCTCAGGTGTGCTTTTGATTAATTTTCTGGCTGTTTCTATCACCCTAGGTCTTTATCTTAGGAGCTGAACTCTATATAGTTTGCTGTATTTCATCTAATATGTCTGGGTGTTTGTGCTAAGACATAGTTCTCTATTAGATTGTTGTGCCATATATTTGGGTTTTTTCTTCTTCTGGGGTTCCTGGAGTGGTAACAAACAGATTGTGTTTATTGATTGTTTGAGATATTTGTTTATTTATTTATTGAGAAAGAGTCTCAAGCTGTTGCAGTGGGTAGAGTGCTGTGGCATCACAGCTCACAGCAACCTTCAACTCTTGGGCCTAAGCGATTTTCCTGCCTCAGCCTCCCAATTAGCTAGGACTACAGGTGCCTGCCACACTCCTGCCTATTTTTCTGTTGTGATTGTCATTGTTGCTTTAGCTGGCCGGACCGCATACGAACCCACCAGCCTGGGTGGATGTGGCTAGTGCCCTGCCCACTGAGCATGGGGGCCACCAGTGTGAACATTCATTTGTTTATTTGAGACAGGATTGGTCTCTGCAGCCCAGGCTGTAGTGCAGTGGCATCATAGCTCACTGTACCATAAACTCCTGGGTTCAAATAGCCTTCCCTCGTCAGCCTCCTAAGTAGCTGGGACTACAGGCACTCGTTATTGTATCTGGATAATTTTCCTTTTTTTTCTTTCCGAGATAGTCTCACTGCGTCACCCTGGGTAGAGTGCAGTGGTATCATAGCTCACAGCAACATCGAACTCTTGGGCTCAAGGGATACTCCTGCCTCAAACCTCCCAAGTAGCTGGGACTACAGGTGCCTGCCATCACCCCTGGCGATTTTTTTTTTTTTTTTTTGAGATAGAGCCTCAAGCTGTCCCCCTGGATAGAGTGCTGTGGCATCAAAGCTCACAGCAACCTCTAACTCCTGGGCTCAAGCGATTCTCTTGCCTCCGCCTCCTAAGTAGCTGGGACTGCAGGTATCTGGCACAACACCTGGCTATTTTTTGGTTGCAGCTGTCATTGTTTGCTTGGGCCTGGGCTGGATTCAAACCTGCCAGCTCTGGTGTATGTGGCTGGTGCCCTAGCTGCTTGAGCCACAGGCACCGAGCCACCCCTGATGATTTTTAGAGATGGGCTCTCTACTGATCGCGAACTCCTCAGGCAAATCACCCACTTTGGCCTCCCAGAGTGATGTGGTGGCTCACGCCTGCAAACCCATGGGTCTAATTTTTCCATTTTTTTAAATAGAGATTGGGTCTTGCCATGTTGCTCAGTCTGGTCTCAAACTTTTTTTTTTTTTTTTTTTTCTTTTCGAGACAGAGCCTCAAGCTATCCCCCTGGGTAGAGTGCCATGGCATCACAGCTCATAGCAACCTCCAACTCCTGGGCTCAAGCGAGTCTCCTGCCTCAGCCTCCCCAGTAGCTGAGACCACAGGCGCCCGCCACAACGCCCGGCCATTTTTTGGTTGCAGCCATCATTGTTGTTTGGCGGGCCCAGGCTGGGGATTTGAACCCGCCACCTTAGGTGTACGTGGCTGGCGCCTTAGCCGATTGAGCCACAGGCGCCGAGCCATAACTTTTATATTTTAATTTCATTTTATATCAAATGTGAATATTGTTCTCTTCTCATATGACTATAAGAAAATATTTATAAATCATGATAACATTTCTGCCTATAGTGTCTATTAGTTTCTTAAATACAAAGCAAATTCCACACTTTCAAAGATAAGACCTAAGTGCAAAATTAAAAAGAAAAAAGTAACATTATAAAAAAGTCACTTTGATCATCATTATAGCATTTAGCATTGTTAACTTGATTGAAGGGTAATTTTCAGCTTAGAGAATACAAAAAAAAAGAGATGATTTTGATGAAATCTCTTCTAATTAGTTTTAAGATAAATCAAACTTTACTACTTACTGTGTGTTTATCCTTATCTGGGAGGTTTAAAAAAAAATCCAGTTTGTCATTATCTATAACTGCATTATAAATAAAACTTAGCATAATAAAACTTTTTTTTAAATCAAAACAAGTTCTGAATTGTTTTGTGAGCTGTTTACTCCAGGAAATAACTAAATTGGAGATATATAGTGGAGCCATGTGCTATATAAAATAACCTTGCCAACCTTAAAAAACAGAAAAAAGTCTTTATATGAGCAACAGACTTATTTTTGTTTAATTAGCCAGTATATCTTACATATATAAGAGCACACTCCATGTACTTGGGCCTTCAGGAGAAATAGATGGAAACATTTTAGTTTTACATAATAATGACCTGGAATGTAATTATACAAAGTACATAGAAGGAAATAAACTTTTCTTTTCTAAATATTAATATCTACAAATAACACTTTTAAAGCTATATATATGTGTATGTGTATATACATACTATATATATATATATAGTATGTATATGTGTATATATATACCATTTGCATATAAAGGGGAAATAAATATATAACATTGTCAGAATACCTTTCAATTTTTAAGAAACTCAGTGAAATATCAGTTATAAAAACAGATCATCTCTCCTTTCTCTATAATTTTAATTATCCTTAAAATGTTAACTATGCTTTGTAATATTTAAGAAATATTTTTAAGCCAATTTCCTCTATTATTTTGCTCATGGTTTGGGTACTATTCTCTTTACAATGTTAAATATCAGTTGATAACTGATGTGTTACACATAACAAATCAGTATAAAAGACATTACGTTTAGTAAAAACCAATGATGTTTCAGTAAGTATGGCATTGTAATCCTGTTTTGATATTGCTCATTTTGATGTAAAAGATTATGAGGTCTAATACTATTATAAAAAGGGATAAAATATTTAAAAGAAACCATGTATCAATATGTTTTTAATAGAAATTTTATGTATTTTCATTAAAAATGAGCAAATATTAAACTTTGTTATGTCTATTTTAGCATATATAATCAAATACTTGATTTGGTATGTTTGATAATGTTTGATTTGATAATGGTTTTATAATTAATATTAATTGATATATTAATTGTACTAAATATTAATATTGATTATAGATAGTAAAATAGACCTACCAAAGTTAGTAAAACATTTTTTTTAAAAAACATATTTTTAGGCAATAAATAGTAATAACAATCAACATTGAAATCCTCTCAGCTTACTCCTGAATTCACCTGCAGATACAGTAAATATTTTCAAGCACTCTGAAGCTTTGACAATTTTTCTCCATAGCTATAGAGTGGCAGGAACCCCCAAATGGTTAGCATTTCCTTTTCCTTAAGTCTAGTAGAGTGGGGGTTAAATCCTATTTTAATAGGATTTTTTTAAAAAAGTAAAATATAACCATTGTTCATTTGACTTTAGGATTGCTAATCAGAGTGACTATGAATGATCGATGAATTGTCATGGAATGATGATGCAAAATAACATCTTAACAATAATTATCATAATAGGGAAGTACTACACATTTCAAAATGCAAAATGATTCCAACATACAACAAAATGTTAAGTTTTCCTTAAAACTTAAATGATTTACAAATCAAATAGTAAAGATCACGAGAGGGTTTCTTAGAGTCACACAGAGAAAGACACTAGACTTGAATCCTGTCTAGTGATTGAATCTCACTCTAAATTCAAACTCTCTTCTGTGGGAGGCAGATGACTGATCTCTCTGTGGGCACCTGGCCTCAATCCAAAGCACACAGAGGGGCCATCCCTAGAGGCTCCTTATTAAGACCACAGAAAGATGGAAGGAGCATGGTGGCTCTTGACAGAGTAAAGTCATTGCGACCATCCCTGCTGATGAATCAGCAGGCAGGTGGGGCTAAGCCCTTTAAACTCCTGATCACCAGTTAGATTAGGGAAGCTGGTTTGCCTGCCCTGGGGAGACAAAACTTGTTTTCCCGATTCCTCTTTATGCATGCTCTCTGCCCATGGTTGACAACTCACTACCTATGTTCCCAATTATCCAGCTATTTCCTCTTTACTCAATCTTCCTAGGGGCTTGGGATTCTTCTAATACTATTTCAGATTTTGATGCCTTTGCATCTTCTCATGAATGCTTTGTTTTAGATATCAATAAAAGGTTTCTGAGAAGTCAGAGGGCTGCTGTATTGTTTCATTCTGCTTCCTAATGTGTGTGACAATGTATGTCTCTCCAAGCTCCCCAGAATTTATTTATTTAGTTGGGGTAGAGTCTTGTTATTTTCTCCCAGCATCATCTCCCCTGTTGACTTCCAACCCAGGTGTGAGCCCTCAGGGAACCCAGACATTATTCCTCACACACAACAGAGTGCGTATAATAAAAAGAACCCCAATGACGTATATAGGCTTTTCTCACCTCTATACATTTCCAAAAGCCTATCCCAGTGCCTAGTCTAGGGTAGACATTTATCAAACAAAAAAATGAATGAATGAATAACTCCACATACTAAAATGATAAAATATTGCTCTGTCACTGTTCTGAAGTGAGTGATCAATCAAAGCAGATTGATCATAACATATGCCTGTTGATTTAAACAGAAAAACACTGGCTCTATTATTGAATCTTCTTATTGTAATACATATGTCATAAGCAAAGTCCTCAAAATGGCACATTGTGAATAACTGATAGTATTCTAGTTAATCACTGTTAGCAGATCTTTGAATTAGCTTTCTCAGAACTTGAAAACACAAAACATCCAGGTATTCTTAAACATAAAATTATTTAATTAAATAATGTGCACTGCATCTCCACTAATATTTTGTATGCTGTCATGACATCCATTTTATAGTATTTTAATATTTACAGAGTACTGTATTATTGTAATTTTTATCCTCATTAATATTCTTATTTTTTTAAGAAATGATGAAAGTAAACTTTAAAAAATAAAGATAGGTAAAATGAAACACAAGCATAAGTCCCCTGTTTCAGTCGACTATTTTTATGTGCCCTGTATACAAGTATACATAAAAGTTATATCTATAAAACTATTGATTTCTCTTTGACTTTCCAAGGTATCTTCAATACATAGGGGATATATATTTAATTTCTGTTTTTAATTTACAAGTTGTCTATTGTGTCAGCTTTTAAATATCCAATGAAACATGTGAGATGCTTGCCATGTAGGTGGATCTGGGGATTCTTCATGTATTAATGTCAGTACCTAAAAAAATAATGTGGCCGGACATTAAGATTTGAGAATTGCCAAAGGATGACCCAGTAGGAAACAATTAAGTATGAATTATAAGTTTCATAATAAAAGGAGCTCCACTAATCAAAATTCTCTCTCATAAAACATGGCACATCATTCTACATGTTTTAGGCTTTTTAAGAACTGAAGTTGTGAGGTAATTTTGAAATAGAATATGCCTGAAAGATATCCCAGTACATTCTTGTGTTTTCTGTATAAGCCCGTCAAGTTGTATTAAAAGGCAAAACACAAAAACAAAAACAAAAAACCATCAGAAGATAGGCTGAATGTGCTATTATAAACAAACATATATAAGTAGTAGTATTCTAAAATAGTGAGAAAGTATAACTGGAAAACATAAATTTTCCTTTGAAGACATATGCACCTTTACAATATAATTTTCCAAAATAGAAAAAAAATTATGTAGGCATGTATATTTTTATTTTTTATTTTAAAAACATCAATGAAGTGTTTTTTCTTTTTTCTTTGAGACAGTCTCACAGTGTCATCCTCGGTAGAGTGCTGTGACATCACTGCTCACAGCAAACTGAAACTCTTGAGCTTAAGTGATTCTCTTGCCTTAGCCTCCCAAGTAGCTGGGACTTCAGGTGCCTGCCACAACACTTGGCTGGTTTTTTTGGTGTTGTTGTTGCAGTTGTCTTTATTGTTTAGCAGGCTCAGACTGGGTTGAACTGCCAGCCTCAGTGTATGTGGCTGGCGCCCTAATCACTGAGCTACAGGTGCCAAGTGATCAATGAAGATCTATATTAAAAAGCATAAGAAATGAGGCCAGGCATGGTGGCTCATGCCTGTAATCCTAGCACTCTGGGAGGCCAAGTTGGGTGAATTGCCTGAACTCCGGAATCCAAGATTAGCCTGAGCAAGAGCAAGACCCCTATCTCTAATAAATACAGAAAAACTAGCCAGGCATTGTGCCAGATACTTGTAGGGTTGGGGCAAGAGGACAGCTGAACCCAGGAGTCTGAGGTTGCTGTGAGCTATGATGCCATAGCACTCTGCTCAGGGTGACATAGTGAGACTCTGTCAAAAAATATATAATAAATAGTATAAGAAATGTTTCAAAAATCACATTCTGATATGTACCTTGTGGTTCTTTAAACAGGAAACAAACTTATATATTTAGTATTGAGAAGTTGGTGAAATCTTGTAGCTTATGTGTAGGTAGAAATGTGGGAGAACCAGGCTGAGGAGTAGAAGCAGAGGAAGCGTCCTCTTGAAGCATTTATTTACATTGAAACTTATGAAATACTGTAAGTTAAGGAATGAAGATTGTGAGGCAAGGGATAAAGGACAGATAGAAGATTTAGATGTGAATATCTCAGAAAAAATGTGTGTACGAAGACCACAATGTGTATTGGGAGTCCCCAAATCTGTTGAACACTGACAGCTCAGGTCTTGGAGAAAAAGGACAAGAAATGTTTTACTGAGGCCTGACCTTTCCCCTACAGAGAGCCTGTACAAAAGTCTCTAGGAACAAATGAGCCTGTGCAGGATGTGCCAGGAACAGCACAGGTAGCTGGCTCCCTGATAAGAGGAAAATCCTTGTGGGGCTAGATAAGAACAACTTCTTTCTCCCCCATGGCAGTATAAGTATGGCATCAGCCCATCCACCTTGCAGGAGCCCAGGGACTTCATTGCCTCCTGTGGAAACTGTGCATGGTCAAACCTATCTTCTGGTCTCTGATCCTGCTTCTAAAGTTTGTTCTTTGTTCTATTGACTGCATCCCAATTCTTTATTTTATAAATAATACAGAGTAGAGTATAAGTAGTGAAAGGGCAATTTAGCCAAAGTGGTTAAAGAGTTGAAGTGGTACATACTGTAAAGATGATGATGTACAGCACTGATTTTAGCTTTCAGTGTGATCACCGATTAGCTGATTTGAAGACGATTGATGTAATAAGGACTGAATTAACCCAGAACACAGGACCTTTGCTTTTCTTGCATTGGTGGCATTGGTTACCTGGGCCCACTCTTTTTTTTTTTTTTTTTGAGACAGAGCCTCAAGCTGTCTTCCTTGGGTAGAGTGCCGTGGTGTCACAACTCACAGCAACCTCCAACTCCTGGGCTCAAGCGAGTCTCCTGCCTCCGCCTCCCAAGTAGCTGGGACCACAGGCACCCGTCACAACACCTGGCTATTTTTTTGGTTACCACCGTCATTGTTGTTTGGCGGGCCTGCGCTGTATTCAAACCTGCCAGCTCAGGTCTATGTGGCTGGTGCCTTAGCCGTTTGAGCCACAGGCGCCGAGCCTGGGCCCACTCTTTTTAATGCTACTTTGTCTCTTTGTCTTTATTTCTTTCATTCTCTTGTCACCATGAGTTGTATGGGGACCAAATAATAAATACTTATGTACTTATTAAAAATTAGTATCATGTAAACATATGGATTATTGATTCTTCCTGATGCATCGTTAGTTTTTAGATGGTAACTTCTTCATGTTAAGTAGCAAGATTTCTAATGCATTAAAAAATATCTAAGAAATTAATAAAAACACTCTAAGCTTCCAAGATTTCTGTCTGTAAATTATTTTCAATATTTTTACTTGACTATTTCTTACATATGACAATTCAAAAATATAGATAAAAAAGTTCAATTCCAACTAAAACTTGGTCACCCTAAACTAAAAGCTTTTCAGAACCCCATTAAAAAGCTGATAAGAGTATTTAAACAAATTTTAACATTTAGACAAATCCATTACAATGACAAAAGATGCATTTTTCTCTTGTTGAACATTTGTTAAGAAGTCGGATGAATAAATAGAATGAAATGTTCGTGGAAAGAGAAAATTAATGGATGAGAGAGGAATGAGTGTTCATTCAATTAGTGAAGAATATTCAGTTATATAGAAATAATATAAAAAGCATTTAAGATTTAGAGGTTATCAAAGAAATTTATTGTTCAGTGTTAGCAATGTGGAAGAGAAGCCACATGTCGCTAAACCCCAGGGTTAAAATGGCATTGACCATAAATGAAGACTAAAGTGGTGTGAATATTCAAAACGGAGATTACGTGTGATTAGGAAATCAACAAAACGTTAAGAAAAGAGAGTCATTTGAGATGGTTCTTGAAATACTAATAGGCTGTTTATGGAGTGGGCTTCAATAGGAAGAAGCTTTAAGGTTAGGTGGTGGTGGAAGGCAAATGCCTGCTATCTTGGAGCATATATTCGGTAATCTCAGGTATTTTAATTGGAGCTTGGGGCACCTGGAAGGGTATAACAAGACCTAAGACAAGTCAGATATTTTGAGATCAACCATAATTGCCTTGAGGACAAGAATTAAGTTACACAGTTTTCAGTCAGTGGGAGAAACAAGCCAGACATTTTCTTTGTCATCTGGAAATACCATTGCACAAAGCTCTCTCCATAGAGGGCCACCCAGCTGAGACTGTGTATTCTCATTTTCTTCATATTTTTACACAGTATAATTTGAGAGTTTACAATAAAAATCATGATAAATGTAGTATTACTTTTTAAGAGCCTGACCACATTCATATATCAAATAAGTTGCCAAAACTGCTTAGCAATGCCTTCCTCTCCTTTAATTCATTGGTTCTTGACTGCTCCACATAACTATTACAGACCTGTAGTCTGCTCAAAATATAGCCTCATTTCCTTTTCCATTATATTCAGATGATAACTACACGACGTACTTTACTGTGAAGACTAATTCCTTATTATAAAATTATTTTTTTCAAAAATTTTCTTCCTTAACATTTTCTTTGACTTCTTACCCATTATTTTATTTTCTTTTCCACATTTACAGGATAGTAGTTCATCCCTACTCTTCAAGGGTCTCTTCCTACCTACTTACTATACCTATGTCCTTTAAACCTTATTTCCTCTCTGTTGTATCTTTAGATGCTCAATTTGCAACTACTGCTTCTATGAATGAGAAGGGCTAATCCAAAGAATATTTTATTGGTAGAAATACTTTCATTTAAACTATGTTTTATTCCATTTCTAACCTTTCTAATTATTTCATGAAACTTTATGTTCTGTTTCTGCCTACACTAACACTATCTGAAAAGCTATGGCATTCTAATCACTCAACCCAATGTCATTTTTATCTATTTATTTTTTTTTGAGACGGAGCTTCAAGCTATCCCCCTGGGTAGAGTGCCATGGCATCACAGCTCACAGCAACCTCCAACTCCTGGGCTCAAGGGAGTCTCCTGCCTCCGCCTCCCAAGTAGCTGGGACCACAGGTGCCCGCCACAACGCCCGGCCATTTTTTG
>CAUYQV010038217.1:0-10794 GCA_963574575.1 Galagoides demidoff | reverse complement strand
GGTTCGAATCCCCAGCCCGGGCCCACCAAACAACAATGATGGCTGCAACCAAAAAATGGCCGGGCATTGTGGCGGGCGCCTGTGGTCCCAGCTACTTGGAAGGTGGAAGCAGGAGACTCGCTTGAGCCCAGGAGTTGGAGGTTGCTGTGAGCTGTGATGCCATGGCCCTCTACCCAGGGGGACAGCTTGAGGCTCCGTCTCAAAAAAAAAAAAAAAAAGAAGGCAGGGCAATGTAGTAAAAGGCATCCAATATACAAAAGGAATAAAACTTTTTATTCAAAAACAATATTAATATAGAAAATATTACGTAAACTACAATAAAGTGATTAGACTACTAAATGATTTTAGAAAACATATCTTCATATGCGAGCAATATAAAAAACTCAACTATATGTCTATAAATTAGCAACAACCAGGATTTTTTTTTTTTTAATCATACCACAAAAGGATATGACATGTTGAGGGATAAATGTGACAAAAAAAGCACAAGATACACTGAAAACTACAAAACAGTGCTGAAATTTAACTAGAAAGACACATCATGTTCATAGATCAGAAGACTCAATATTGTCATGTCACCACAAACTGGTCTAGAGTCATTGCAATACAAATCAAAATCCCAGGCTTTTTCTTTTCTTTTTATAATTGAAAAGCTGATTCTAAAACTTGTATGTAAATACAAAAGATCTAGACTAGCCAAAATAAGAAGAAAAGGAACAACAAAGATGGAAGATTATTACCACTACCTGATTTCCAGGAAATTTAACACTGATACAAATAAATCAATAGAACAGAGTCCAGGGATAGATTGATACATATATGATCAATTAATTTTTTATAAAAGGGCAAAAGGAATTCAATGAGAAAAAAACCAATCTTTTCAATAAATGGTAACACAACAATCACATGACCATATATCCCTCCCCTCAAAAATCTTACCTTTACCTTAACACTACACACAAAATTAACTTGTGTTAATTAACTTGATAAATAGTAGATCTAATAAATGTAAAAGTAAATTATAAAACTCCTAAAGGAAGCTCAGAGAAAACCTTTGTGACTTTATGTTTTAACATACTATCAAAAGCCAGGTACTGTAGATCACACCTGTACTTCTAGCACTTTGGGAAGCCGAGGTGGGTGGACTGCTTGAGCTTAGGAGTTCAAATGCAGCCTGAGCAAGAATGAGACCCTGACCACACCCCCCGTCTGAAAAGAAACTAGCTGAGTGTTATGGGAGTTGCCTGTAGTCTCAGCTACTTGAGAAGCTGAAATAAGGAGATCACTTGAGTCCAAATTTGAGGTTGCTGTGAGCAATGACTCAACGGCACTCTACCACGGATGACAAAAAAAGAGACTGTCTCAAAAAAAAAGGTAAAATAAAATACTATCACTAGTTATATCAAGAGAAGAAAAACCAGATAAAATGGCCTTCACAAATTAAGCACATCTCATTTGAAAGACAATGTTAAAAGACGGAAAAAATAAATGACAAAAAAACTTGCAAATCATAAATCTGATAATAGATTTGTATCGAAAATATATAAGAACCATCAAAACTCAATACTATAAAAACCAACAAGTCCACTGAAAACTGGACAAAAATTTAAATAACATACAAGAAGATGATCGATATAACTAATAACAAGCAGGGCAAATTAAATGCACAATGAGATACTACTACGTAACACTGGAATGTCTAAAATTAAGACTAATAAATGCCCCCCTGCCTTTTTTGAGATAGAGTCTTATTTTGTCACCCAGCAACCTCAAACTCTTGGGCTCAAGCAATCCTCTTGTCTCAGGTTCCCGAGGCTGGTACAGGTGCCTGCTACGATGCCCAGATATTTTTATAGATGGGGTCTCACTCTTACTCAGGCTGGTCTCGAACCTGTGAGCTCAAGGCAATCCATCCACCTCAGCCTCCCAAAGTACTGGAAATATAGGCATAAGCCACTGCACCTGGCCTTAATAAATGGTCTTGACCATACCAAATATTGGTGAGAACAAGGAGCAACTGGAACTCTCGTATACTACTAGTAGGAATATGAAATAGCATAAGCACTTTGGAAAATAGGTGGACAGCTTCTTACAAAGTTAAGCATATGCCTAGCATGTTACCAGGCATTGTACTCCTACTTATTTACCCCAAATAAATGAAAACTTCAGTCCACACAAAGACTTGGGGAAATAACCCATCAACATGTGAAGTGAAAACTGGTTTGGAATGGAACTCAACAACAAAAATGAACTACTGGTACATGCACCTAAATGGATAGATTTCAAATAAGTACCCCCAAGAAAAAGAAGCTAGACAAAGGAAAAACATACTTTATGATACCATTCATATAAAATTCTAGAAAATCCAAACAAATCTATAGAAATGGAAAGCACATCAATACTTGCCTCAATTGTGATATTAGTTTATAAATTCTGAAAAGAAATGGTCTAAGAAATACTAATGAATAGAAATCCAATAATTTTGTACTGGCCAACTAGTACTTTGACCAATGAGGCAGAAGTTTCGAACTTAATACCACTACTTACATAAAAATGTATTGTTGAGATTATTCAATAAATGTTGCCGACACTACTAATGACCTTGGTGGTAAGGCTGAAGTGATCCCTATCTTAATAGGATCACCTACCTCCTATCCTAAAGCTTCTTCCCCTCTTCAAATTTCTCACACAGTGCCATTCTTTACCTTTGTAGCACCTAACACTTAATATGCAATTGTTTACTGTCTCCCACATTAGATGTGGTCTGTTCACCATTTTAGGCACATAATAGTATTTTTTTTTTCCTGAGACAGAGTCTCACTATGTTGCCCTCAGAGAATGTCATGGCATCACAGCTCACAGCAACCTCAAACTCTTGGGCTTAAGTGATTCTCTTGCCTCAGCCTCCCAAGTAGCTGGGATCACAGGCGCCTGCCACAATGCCTGGCTATAGACACATAATAGGTATTTAGTATACAAGTATTATGCTGAATGAATTCATGAAGCACTATGTAATCGAAAAACTGCAAACTAAATCAAAATCATAAATGTTTCTAATAAAAAACAAGTGAATATTTCCATAAAATCTCTAGGACTCTCTAAACACATTAAAGACAGAAATCCAAAAGGAAAAAACAGACTCAATGAAATCAAAATGTTTCTGAAACAAAAGTTTCTAGGCCCAAGACTTTGAGGTTGCTGTGAGTTGTGACGCCACAGCACTTTACTGAGGGCGGCATAGTGAAACTCCATCTCAAAAGAAAAAAAAGAAAAACAAGGTCACAACAAATATAATTAAAAGGCAAAAAAGATGAATAATCCCATAGGATGGAACTGCTAATAATTTTACTTCAATCTTTTCATTAACTGTATTTTCTAATTCTTACAGTGGTGTGCGGATGACATATACAATTTCAATGCTTAAGAATTTGGGCTCCAGAGTCAGAAAAACCTGGGCATGAATTCCCAGCTATTAACAGCTATGTAATACAACTATCACTTCCTGTTGTGTTTGGGGTTTTTTTGTTTTTGTTTTTGTTTTTACACATGCCCTAGTTGCTACTTCAAGAAGTTTTAGCCAAGAAAAATGATGTAAGGAAGCAGACTTTTTCATTTCCTATGGGCTCTGTAAAATATGATCTTGGGATGCAAAAATAAAAGGAAACTATAGGCCAGGCATGGTGGCTCATGCCTATAATCCTAGCACTCTGGGAGGCTGAGATGGGTGGACTGCTGAGCTCTGAGGTTGAGATCAGCTCTGAGCCAGAGTGAGACCCATCTCTACCAAAAACAAACAAACAAACAAACAAACAAAAAAACCCTGGCTGTTCTGGTGGGTACCTATAGTCCCAGCTACTTGGGAGGCCTGAGACAAGAGAATCGCTTAAGCCCAAGAGTTGGAGGTTGCTGTGAGCTATGATGCCACAGCACTCTACCAAGGGCCACAAAGTGAGACTGTCTCAACAAAAAAAAAAAAAAGAAAAGAAAAAAAAAAAGGAAACTACACATGCTCTTGCTCTCAACATAAATTATTTTATAAAGATAAAAGGGCCACTAACCATAGTTTTAAAAATAAGACTGAATATCATCATGTGTAAGATGAAAGACATACAAATATCTAGACTATATGCTAGCAGAATTTATATTACTCTGTACTGAACAAAGACACAGCCAACAACTGTTAAAAAGTGATATACTTACCCATCTAATATTAGACTTTCATAGGCAGCCTTTTTGTCACACACAGGACAAATCCAGGTGGGCTTCTTCTCATTCATTTGTAGATAAAGGGCAGCATCAAAACACTGCAGATGTGTGCAAGTCACTGCACGGCAAGGGATTGTCAGCCTCATTTTTCCTAACTACAGGACAGGAAACACAACAGAAAACTAGCTGAGCAAGGAGAACAAAGCTTCAAATGGAGTCAATCATAAAAGTCTGAGGATGCCATACAAGATGATCAAAATAAAAAAGAAATCTAAACCAGAATTTACTTCCATCAAGATTACTATATATTTGTGTTCATTGACGGCCCTATGATTTCTGAAAGACCATTTCATTTCTACAAAATAGGCTAACATGTAAATCCATAGATAGAAAACGATATGTATGTAAACCCACACACTCAAAGATTCCTTCTCACGTGGTTCCTAGTTTCTCTGTTTAAAGAAAACTACTGTTAGCCATCTCTTTTTTTGTTTTTAACTTTAAAAAAAAAAATTTAATTTTAGATAGGAGATTTCGCTGTGTTGCCCAAGGTGGAGCACAATGGTTATGCTTAGGCATAATCACAGTAGTCTTAAACTCCTAAGCTCAAGTGATCCTCCTGCCTTAGCCTTCCCAAAGTGCTAGGATTATAGGAGTGAGCCACTGCACCCAGCCACTGTCACTCAACTCTTAGATGCACTAATATACACATAAGCATAATGTTTTCCCACATCAATGACACACATATTCACAATTCTGCATCTTACTCTGTCACACAACTTAGCAACTATGCACATATTAGTATATAAAAAGCTACTACTATATGAAGGCATCATAATTTATTTAACCAGTATACTAATAATGGACATTTGTTTCTAATCTTTTATCATACAAACAATGCCGTAGCAAATATTTATAGGCTAAATTCCTAGAACTTTTGGATCAAAAGAAAAATACATTTGTCATTTTCTGTCCCATTAACATACACCTTCCATAACGGTTATCTGTTGACTTATACACACATGTATATTAATGTGGCTAATTCCACTTGACTTTGTCAATTCAGTGTTACTGGGTTTTTAGATCTCTACCAATGTGGTAGGTGAAAAATAGTCTATTTATAGCGATGAACTACCTTTCTCTTAAGAGTCACTTGTGTTTCTAAGAAGTGTCCATTCATAACCTTTTGTTACTTTCCATTATTAATTTTTTGCAGGCTATTTATAGTTCTTCATATGAGAAGTCAGCCTTGTGCGTGATACGAATTGCAAATATATTTTTCCTTTGTTTACAAAAATTTTTACTTTCATAAAATCAAATGCATTAATTTTTCAATATACTTTAGATTACCTATGGTGCTTTGTTCAATAGATGGTGGTCTCCTAACCAAGACATACACAACACTCAAATCAGATCAGATCAGGTTTTCCGCTAATATTCTCCTCACATATTCTCTTTATAGAAAATGTATTTGTTACTCTAAATATTTTCTCCCACTAGATTCTAAGCTGTTCGTACAAAGTCTGCGTATATGTTCACCACTAAATCCCACTGTCCTAGCATAATACTAACTCACAGTATGTGCTCAGCATTTTGCTGACCAGAATGAATAACAAATAAAGAAAGATGGAAAGTTGTTAAAGAAAAAGAAGAAGGGATAAAGGAAAGGACTTTATATGTATTATAGCATTTTGAAGAATTCACAGAAAAATTATAATATTGTTAACTGTGCCTAAGTGGCAGAATTTTTAGTAAGTTCCTTTCTTTTCTTTTGATTCATCTGTAATTTCTAAGTCCTCTAAAATGAACATTTGGTTATTTTGCAATTTAAAAAAAAATAATTGAACCAAATAATCAACACAGCAGTAAGTAATCCTTACATAGTTCTGCCTACGTGCAAGGTGAAGTGTTGAGCACTTCACATTAATCCCCAAACACTTTTACACTTAATAATCATAATAAAAGGATAATGTTGTCCTCCCCATTTCATAAATCAGACCACTAAAGTGCATAGAAGCTAAAGAACCTAACATTACAAAGTTAGAAAATGGCAGAACTAAGACCTGAACTAAGAAGCTCTGGCTGCATAGTCTGTAAGTTTATCACCAAGTTACACTGCCTCCACCTGAGTATCTAACCAGGATACTAAAACGGATCTTGAAAATTATAGTGATTCAAGCAAGTATGTAGCACAATATAACTCATCATTTAGAAAAGGTCAGAATAAAACCGACATCAACTTCTCTTCTTATGACAAGTGCTTTTAGATGTTTTTTAGTCCTTTAATAACAAACTATCCCTTATCTAAAACCTTATAGTATAAGGTATGACAAGTTTGTGAACTTGCCACCGTGTGCTTATGTTGGCAGCACTGTACAAACAACTCTATAAGGTTTCACACAATCTGGGTGTACCAGTGTCTCACAACTGTGTCCATGTTGATGTGTGGCAGTGTCTTGCTGAGTGGTGTTATTGTTTTTGTGTTTCTTTGTACTATTGCAAGAATGTCTTTCAGAGCTTGAAATTAGAGCAATGAGCAAACATTAAATTTCTTGATAAATTTGGCGAGAATGGAAATGAAATCAGAGACAAGTTAGTCCAAGTTTCTGGGGTTAATCTAGGAAGAAAATGGCGATGTAGGCTCAGCGCCTGTGGCTCAATCAGCTAAGGCACCAGCCACGTACACCTAAGGTGGCGGGTTCGAGTCCCCAGCCCGGGCCCGCCAAACAACAACAATGATGGCCAAAAAATGGCCAGGCGTTGTGGGGGGCGCCTGTGGTCCTAGCTACTTGGGAGGCGGAGGCAGGAGACTCGCTTGAGCCCAGTAGTTGGAGGTTGCTATGAGCTGTGATGCCATGGCACTCTACCCAGGGGGATAGCTTGCGGCTCCATCTCAAAAAAAAAAAAAAAAAAAGAAAATGGCAATGTGTTTTTCTGAGGGGAGAAAAAGTGTCACTGATTAAGACAGGTCAGAACAGCCAGTAATGATCAGAACTGACAAAAACACTGCAAAAATTCATCAAATTGTGCATTAAAATTTTCAGCTGACTATGAGAAGCAAACCAGAGCAAGTGAACATTGGTAGAGAAAAAAATAGCAAAATCTTAACTGAAAATCTCAGCCAACAACTCATGGTTCTCACATCACAACGATATACCAGCTCACATGGCACTGTCTGTGAGGGAGTTTTTGGCCAGTAAACAAATTACTGTATTGGAGCATCCTCCCCACTCACCTGATCTGGCCCCCAGTGACTTTTTTCTTTACCTCAAGATAAAATATTGAAAGGAAGACATTTTGATGATATTCAGGACATCAAAGGTAATAACAACGACAACTCTGATGGTCATTCCAAAAACAGAGTTCCAAAATTGCTTTGAAGGGTGGATGAGGTATTAGAGTCAGTGTATAGCTTCCCAAGGGGAGTATTTAAAAGGTAACTGTAGTGATCTTCACCAATGAAGTATGTAGCATTTTAAAAAAATCAGTTCACGAACTTAATTGTCAGACCTCATATGCTAAGTGATTTTATAATATTCTAAACAACACTGTAACCCCAGGAAAGCTGGTATCTACTTTTAAAAGGAATATACTGAAGCTACAAAGAGGCTAAAACACAATGCTACATGGACCATGAACACTTCAGAAAAAAAAATAATATACACTGAGACACAGCTACGAGAGATATAAAATAAATGTTTCCTCATTTGCTGAAGATACCCCCAGTTTTGTAACATTACACGTGGTGCTAGTGTTTGGTTTTAATTATCCACTGTTTTCCTATTTAGCTAAGATTTTGCTTATTAAAAATCAATATTGACTAAATACCTATTTAGCACTCAATAAGATAATCACCAGCTTTTTCATTCTTTCAATTATAAGATAAATAATTTTAACAGATTTTCTAAAAATCAAACTACCCTTGTATTCCTAGGGGATATCCTTTTGTTGTCATATTATTCTTCTTTCTTAATAGTGCTGATATAAATAGCTGGCTCTATGTAGGAATTTTCCATCAATGTGAGTTGGCTTTTTGAAACAGTGATTGGAAACAACCCAAATAATCACTAAAATTGGTTGAACAAATAAATTACACTATACCCAGTCAACAAAAAGCCTACAGAGATTAAAATAAAAGTTCTATACACACTAATGTATTTCAGATATACTGCTCGTTTAAAAATAGCAAACCATAAACCAGTATATGCTGTGCACAGCACAACGCACTTTTTTCCAACAAACATACATATGATTATGAACAAGAAATCTAGAAAAATAAATGATGTACTATTAGTGTTACTTCTGAATAACAGACCTTGTTAATTTAAAATTTTCGTTTTGTTTCTGTTCTGTTGAATTTTATTAATATAAGAAAGTAGGTATTGTCAATTTTTCTTTAAAATAATGTTATAAAACTCAGCCTACTATGATTTTTGTAGGTTACCGGTTCTCAAACTTTTAGTTTCAGAACCCCCTTACACTAAAAAAATTAAGAACCTCAAAAAGGTATGTGAGCTATATTTAATCAATATTTATTAGATTAGAAATTAAAACATTTTTAAAAGGCAAAAGATACAGGTATTTGGCACACCTTTTGAGGGCAGGACATAACCACAAGAGGGACTCTACCTAACAAAATTAAGTATTCTGACCTGGTTGTTCATACCCTCACATTAACCTGAAATTTAAAAAAAAAGGTGAAAGATGCAAGTATACATTCCAATAGGCATAAGAGCAATGGCATCACCACCTGTCAGATAACCTATTAAATTACCATATACTTACAAAAGAAAAGGCCAAAACCCCGAAATTATGTGTTATTAATTATTATAAAAATGGTTTTGACTTTGTAGACCTCTTCAAAGTCTTGAGGACCTGCAGGCATCCCTAGTCCACATTTTGCAAACCCCTGTTTTCATCTTTTTCTTCTTTTATTCCATTTTTGTCACTCCTGTCATTGCCTTTTAAGGCAGTAATCTCTACAGCATATAAAAGCCAGAACATTCAGGACTATCAAAGTTGTTGACCATAAAGTTAATCCTACTCTAGTGTCTTTTGCAAGAGTTGATGAGCATTCCCTAAGTAAGCCCTTATTACTACTAGCAAAATGTGATTGATTTACTAATACTGACTTGTGGCATGTTATTAAAACCCATTCAAATGGGCAAAATTCTAATTTAATCAGATGGCACCGCTTTCTTGCAATGTATTATTTTTATAAATGAAATGGTGTTTATCCAATGTAACACTTTTTTCTTAGAAAATGTTGAGCAGGTAGTATTTTAATTGATATTCATTTCACTTTTGACTAATTAGTAGGAATCTAAATTAAGAGTTTATAACTTAAAATGGCCCAAATTGATGGTTCCAAACTATTTTTAAGCAAACTTTAAAAAAAAAACAGATTAGTAAGAATTTCAAAAGTTAAAAAAAAAAAAAATCAAACCAGTTTTCCTTTTCTATCCCCCAGCTACTCAGCCCACTTCTGCAAGACAGACTGCAAAGTCACTAGCTAATATTACCAAAGTGCCAACTGCCATGTAAAATTGGTGTACTATGTAAAGTAATGTAATAAAACATGCTCAGTCATATCTCTTTTCAATTTAACTACTGAATAATTACCTGCCTCAGATCCCAAGGACAGAGGTTTTAGAACTTGCTCCACTATTCAGACGCCATGTCCACTCTAACCATTTTACAAATGTACTGTGAAATACAACAAACATTTATCCTCCACCACAATGCTACCACTTTTTCTCATTTTTAACAAATAAATTCATGGTTAACCACTTATCCTTCAAGTACCTAGGATCCATTTCTTTCCTTCTACTCCCATTACTGTACCAGATCCTGTTATTTCCACAAGTGGCTATTCTCTATTCTGCTTTTTCCAACTAATACTAGGACTGGTTTTTACTCAAAACCTCTTTCATCATCTAATGTCCATCATTCATTCATCAAAACACCTATGTTTGATTTTCTACTTAATATATACCATATATTACTTTAGCTACCAAACTTTATGTTAACATTCCTACATTGCCCAAAGATTAACATTCATTTTTTTATTAAGAGAGTGTTCTGAAAAAATTAGATATGTTAAGACCTGAGGAAAAGTTCAAAAGAGAGTCTCAGAAACAGACCTATTGTCACTTATAAAGCGGGGGGGAACTTAAGATAAACACAGACATTTTAAACAAGGTTAAAAAAATACTGGCTCTGTTACTCTATTCTTTCTACTAATTGCACAGTTAATTTTCTTAACTTTGACATCTTTGAAAAGAAATGTCCCCTTTTCTGGCTCGGCGCCTGTGGCTCAAGCGGCTAAGGCGCCAGCCACATACACCTAAGGTGGCGGGTTCGAGTCCCCAGCCCGGGCCCGCCAAACAACAGTGATGGCTGCAACCAAAAAAAAAAAAAAAAATGGCCGGGCATTGTGGCGGGTGCCTGTAGTCCCAGCTACTTGGGAGGCTGAGACAGGAGACTCGCTTGAGCCCAGGAGTTGGAGGTTGCTGTGAGCTGTGATGCCATGGCACTCTACCCAGGGGGATAGCTTGAGGCTCTGTCTCCAAAAAAAAAAAAAAAGAA